>JABSMT010052079.1:0-12776 GCA_018902335.1 Eumacrocentrus americanus
TCTTTTTTCATTTATATATACATAGATATATTTTTAAACTCGATTTCAAGCTGCACAAAGTTTGCCTCAACTTTGGATAATAGTCGAGATTCATCTCGATACCACCAACAACATTCTGAGGCCAAATGATGAGAGGTTAAGCCTGGAGGATGGCTGGGGTATCAGTATGCGGGAGAAGTCATCAGAATGTCCCACTCACCTAGACTATGTGAGGGGCACCACAGAGATGTGCTCACGTGATCCTCCTGCCCTGCACCCTGCCCTCACCAAGGCCAATGGTAAAAACTCCAGTCCCCAGCCAAGTCCCCAAGGAGAGCCCAGAATCGATGGTGGAATCCTTCCAACGCCTGGTGGTCGACTCAAGTTTTTCAAGGATGGAAAGTTCATTCTTGAACTGTCCCATCGGCGTGACGGCGAGAGGACAACGTGGTTCCCAGTGCCCAAAAAGACATTTTGGCCTCCGGCTAGCACGACACCCAACAGACAGGAGAGCTCCACTTCCCTCAGTGGTGAGTTGTCATCCTCACAACCGACAAATATTCTTCTAGTCTTATTATGTCTCTGAATTAATTTTTTTGCTTACAGTTTCGGATGATAACTCGTCGATACAGTCGAGTCCATGGCAGAGGGACCACTGTTGGAAGCAGACTCGCCCTCGACGTTGCACGACCACTGAATTCAATTTTTACTATCAACGAGACCCTCGGACTCGTCTCTGTGCACCGTCGCGACTGTTGGCTCGTAAACGTCGACGTCCACTGGATCCGACGCCACTACAACTGGTCGCCAGCTACCACAAGCCCTCGAGTAGGCTCTCGAATAACGTGGCCACTGGCAAAGCTCTCAGTTTGATAATTGACAAGCTCTCACGTCTAGATCCAAATGTCGTATCGCCGAGGAAACGAATCCTCCGCGAGTTGGAGCGAGTTACACTCGAGGATCAGGCATCAAAGAGACGTGCAACGCCCCAGCCAACGAGCATGCCTGCGCCGATCACGACTGCAACGACGACGACGAGTGCATCTGTGCCCTCGCCGAAGCAACTCTCGTCGTACAGTATCACAAGTATTTTGGGCGAGGATAAGCCAAACCCCGAACCGGGCTTCCTAAGAAATTTACTCAAGCTTGATGACGGTCATGCTGTTAAATACTCGTCGAGTCATTCCTACCCGAGGACCCGGGTCGATCCGTTTGTTGGATCACCGAATACGTCGGTCCATCATCCACTTTACGGGGTCCCAATGCTTCCTCCTGGACCGTACAGAGCGCCAGGACTGTGGATGCACTATCCTCCACCTGTGCACTATCCTCCTCTTCATCAAATTTATCCACCTCCACCACCTCCCCATCCATCGTCCTCTCCTGTTCACCACTACAAAGACTATAGAGAACAAACCCTCACACCTCCGTCAGGTGAGTGAAAGAATGTTTGTTTGTATAAACTGAGGAAAGAAATTGTTTTAAATGTATGAAGGGTTTAGATCACCTTTTGTCTTTTATATTTGTTTCTGAAATTACGGATAATCTTGCTCTGCTTTGGCATTATGCTTATTTACAGTGTAAAGATTAAAAATTCATAACGCATAAATAATCATAAAAGGTTTAGTGCTATTTCAAAAAATATACCTATTTAATACATTTGAATAATTTCTTTTTTCAGCGATAGTCATCCTTAGATGATGAAGTGTTATCATTGAATATTTATTTATTTATTTTTTTCAGATATGCCGCTGAATTTGTCGAAGCATGCGGGTTGAATCTCAGGATCCCAAACACACAGTTGGTGCCTTAGCGACGAACAAATTTTCATGTTAAAAACATACACACTGCCCGTGCAACGACAATGCGATATGTTAGTATTTTTTTAATCCAACGAACAAACAAAAAGAAAAGAAAAATGACAGTAAAAAAGTGTGTAGTGAAGAAAATCAGGAATTCGCAGACCGAATACGAAGGAGTCTGAATGGTATACTTGTACATACGAATGCATAAGCTGATAGAGACGTGGATTTTAGGCCCTTTTCTTCATGAAATGAATGAAAACAAATCGTCTGAACAATTTTTATTTTCAATTGAGACTATTCGCGCGTAGTATTAAAGCCGAGGATACACGTTGGAGGTAAAGTGCAATGAACGATATAAACGTCTGATGTAAAACTCTTAACTTTTATTTCCATCATTGTTATTATTTTAGTGAATGAAAAAAAAATGCGTCGATCCCAATGATTCTTTTAATTATGTCTCAAATCAGATGACGTCCATTAGATGATAGGAACTCATACGTGCGCTAGGGATGTCCAAAAAAAAAAGAAAATTTTTCACTTTAGTCACAATCCGAGTTTTACAACATACCAGTGATCTTTCACTTTGCCTGCAACTTATCGCCCACGCAAATTACTATTGCAAGTGAAAAAGCAAGAAAAAAAATCACGAAAACGTGTGCGGCGTGAAAGAAAAAAAAAGAATACATTTTATTCTCTTCATCTTCCCTCCTGTGCATCTCATTTAAACATTATCTTCTTGTTATTAATTGTAATTAACGTTAAATATCATTGCTATCATAATGAAAAAAAAGAAAAAAACAATTTGATAGGACTATCCATCATAGAGGAATCGTAAAAAAGACATAGGTTTATGTACAGAAACAGATATTACTATAATATACACTTTTTAGAACAATCGACTTTAATATTATTGCAAATGTGTAGCACATCTTTTAATTTAGATTACACACGTATCCGCCTGTTAATGACCATAATTTATATGCAATATCAAATAATGACATGAAAGGAGAATTGTAATTGGCCGATACAGAGCGAGAAACGTGCCTTAATACAAATTTTTTGAGCACACAGAGGACAGAAAGATTCTACTTTTTATTGTTAAATAAAAAAACAACGAAGTATATGGAAATCTCATCGATGTACATTGCTACTATGTACATACATGTGCACACTTTTTTAATATTCTTTCACCATGTATTTTTTTGTAGTGAGTATATTGTGATCCAGTCTTAAATTTATTTATTTAAAAAAAAAGGGTCTAATCCCCCTATCAGACGTTTACTGTTTATTAAACAAAAACGAAAAAAAAAGACAAAAAACTAAGGCAAGTTTACTCGAGCTCTTATTAAAATAATTTAAATTCTTCGACTACATTATTACACATTCATTGAGCGCTCCATAAGACATCGTATGTGAGAAAGTGTGGAAAATTGTATAGAAAGACTAATTTCATAAATATAAATATTTCGTATATACTACATGTGACTTGAATCATTCATAAACAGCCTCTATTTCGTAATTCAAAATCTCCCGCCAATTTGTAATGGCTGCCGCGCAATTTGAATGTGGCCTGGGGGCAGCAGAAAAACATATGGGGCTGGGACTTCCGGTCGATTGTCAAGCACTTTCAAGGCTTTGAAGGCTATGTATGATTCTTATTATTGTTTACAACAGTTAAAAGGCATTATTACAGTATACTGTGACATAATAGGAGGTAACTTTGTATGTATACAATGGTCATTTACACAACACATATCACATCCACTTTTGGCTTGTTGCAGATTCAAAAATGAGTGAACATAATGACGATAAGGATATTCTTGAAGATATCCGTACCCTGGAGAACTTATTGGAGGAAGATGATGTGTCGGACGCCAGTGATGGAGAATGTGACGACAACAAGGATGTCCCAACGTATAACCTTCATGGTGAGGAGTTATCAGAGCCCGATGTTGCACTACAGGCTCCTCCAAGACCTGAGACATCGCCCGATGTAATTGCAGATGCAGATTCAGTCTATGCTGCCAATCAACGTCTCATTGCTACTTATAAGATAGCTGAGGAGGCTATCCAAGCCAGGCTCAATGATTGTCGAAAGAAACAAGAAGCTATTTCCCATCAAATTGATCTGATTTCTCGAGGTGGTCGAGCCAACTGGCGGATTCCTTATGTGAAAGCAGGAATGGCTTATTTCAAGGACGACAAGCTCTTTCCAGCTCCCCAGAATACAGATACAGCGGCTAAAATCCAAGCGGGTGAATTCTCAGTAATTTATGCACCTCGACCTCGCTCATGGACGACGAGAGCACGAAACATTTTGGTTCGTGAAGTTCGTGAGCAGGCTAGTGAGAAGACACTCATTAAAATGAAGAGAATAGCTGAGGGAATTGAACGAGGCAACACTAATAAGCCAACCGAGGTAGTGCCAAAGAATTGGAACAAGTTTGGCTATGCAGGCCCTGCTGAATTCGACTGGATGAAGATTTCTATCCAAGATCTGAAGAGTAGATACTCGTGGAAAGCATGTTGGGCTATGTGGAATCTCCAGTTAAACGATGATATCAATCATGCTAAATGGACGAGTGAGGAAGACGAGCAGTTGCTACACATAGCAGAGAGCCATGCTTATCAGGACTGGAATTCTATTGCTGAAGATTTAGGCTCAGGACGAAGTTGTTATCAATGCTTTGTGAGGCACTGCACATTGTGCCCACCGAGTTTCACGAAAAGCATTGATATCCCATGGTCACCCTTGGAGAATGAAATCCTCATCAAGTGTGTCGAACATCTGAGAAGAGGCGACTGGATACCTTGGGGTGCAATAGCGTCTTATATCAATGATAGGACAAAAAATCAAGTCTATTCTCACTGGAAATATAATTTAGATCCAGCTTTGAAGAAGGGCAGATTCACTACAGATGAGGATCAAATGTTATTGAATGGCGTTGAGAAATTTGGTACAAACTTCCCGAGGATAGCTTCTGAATTACTGCCAGAGAGAACGAGTGTACAGTTAAACAGTCGCTTCAATTTGTTGATGTTGAAAACTAATCAATCTTACAATTCGTGGACCATTACGGAAGATCGACAATTACTTTCATTGTACGAAGAATTCGGACCGCAATGGAGTACTATTGCCAATGTCATGAAGAAGGATAGGACGTATCTTCGACATCGTTATGCAGCTCTGAGACGTTATCAGTCGAAGGGACTGAATCTCATTCATATACGACGAAAAATCATGCCAAACAGTACGACAGCGGAGGATGATGAGATGTCGGAGCTTGAGAATGATAACGCCAGCACATCAAACAATGTAGATGTGCAATTGCTGCGATATTTTCAAAACATACAAACTCCAGTCTCGAGGCCAGGTCGAAAGGCAAAGTACCACACTGCCCTTCAACTAGAGAGCAGAACTAAACAGCTCGTTAGTATCTTCAAAAAGCTCGATGCCAAGTTTGAGATTCCAGAAAATTTGAACCTTCCAGGTCTCTCCGAAAAGGACAAACAGGTACTTACATCCTTGAGAGAATACATGAATGCGGATCCTCCAAGCATATCGTCTGAAAAGATTGAACAACTTCGAAAGAGGATGTTTGAAAGTAAAATAAACACGACCGATAATGATGCTACAGGACATTTCAGTCCTTCTGCTTCATTTAGCCACGTTCGGAAACGTGGCACTAAACGACAAAAAGCTAAAATGTTAAAAGCTAATGCTAATTGTAAAGATATTGGTATAGATTTACCCACAAATGTTGAAACTTCTACTCATGATTTTAACTTGAATTTAAGAATGGAGCTTGACACCCCTATGAATATATTAGAAACTATGAACGAAGAAGAAAAGACGACCTTTGGCAAATTAACGTCTTTAGTCACACGAATGACAAAGGATTTTCAATCCCCTGGAAAGTTTGAAGAAAAATATTTGACTTCAGTAAATTCAGCAGCAAGAACAGCGAAATCATCGTGGGAAAGCAATATTGAAATAAATAGTCCTTCGATTAGTACACATGAAAATATCTTCATTGATCCCTGCCATTCAATCTTCATTGATCCATGCTACTCAACTCTGCTTGGATATAAATGCTTATTAGATATGAAAAAAACGTACAGCAGATTTAGATCAGCCAATGGTTCAGAAGAAAGTACGCCAGATAATTTGAGAGTTACGAAAAGTGGGAAACAAGCATTTTATTTATTGAAAACTCGATTAATTCGCTTGTTCAAGTATCCCATTGGGTTGGCTCAAATATCTGACGATAAATTTCCTCAAGATCCTCTTGCATCATTTGATTCCGATTGTGACATTCACAGTGACAAATCAGACGAAGATGACGAAGAGTCAGTATCCACAATAATGGAGCTAGATTTTCACGAAGTCAAGCCAGAGAGAGTTAACAATAAAATTAGCGAACCTGTTCTTTCAGACCTTGATTGACAATAATCGAGTAAATTAGCAACTTATTACGAACAATTTATTAATGTCTCCACTGGGATCTCACACTGATTTATGTAATGGTTCTATAATAACATCTAAATATAAATATTTTATACGGATTTTTGTACATTATTATTGTATTCAACAGAGTATTCCAAACACTTACATTAGAAGTGACTGTTTATCAAACATCAATTATACTTAGAAACAAGCGTTACTCAAAATAGTTTGTATATATATTGTAGAAATGGAGAGACAAAACAAATTCTGTAATTCGAATAGGTACACAATAGAATGTTGATGAAAGCTTTGCTATTTTCCTTCCCGATCATGATATTTAATGTGACACATTTCATAGGCCGCCCAACAATGATGATAAGAAATTGTTTCTACTTTAAATGCTCAAAAGAAAAAAAAAACGATTTAAGGATACAGTAATCCAGCCAGATATATAAGTAGTCGGATGAACTGGAATGGAAGTACAGAATACGTACAGTGTCCTAAATGTATTTATAACTGAAATGATTTAGGCTGCAATTGTGCTGATAATCTCTGAGATTTGCGGAAAATGATTCAGCTTTGTAGTTAGTAAAAAAAATCACGAATCTCCCAAACAGTCTTTCACAAAATGCAATTCTGATAAATCTTGCAAATCGTCCTCAGCAAATCTTCTCTCAATATGATTACTTCTTCTTGGATGGTGGGTTATTACTACTCGTCATGATTATTGCGCACCCAGCGGTAAAGACACTCCACAACAGCAGACTTGCTTCAACTCTTCCCAACAACATTCGGATACTGTTAAGAATCATTTTCAGTGGTTCATTTGTGACCTTCACAGCTGGTTTGTCTTGGAGAATCTTCATCTTTGTGAGGTAATCTAGCAGTGGTGGATGATCGCGACTGAAGATTGGGAAGTATTCTCCCACTCGTTCTCTTGTCCACCAGCTTTGATCGTTCCATCTGCAAAACGGACAAGAGTTACATGAGATTAAGGTTTCTAAATTGTTCTATAAATATATGTGTGGAAGACTTACGTCTTCCTCCATGGTACGAAGTGATAATGATAGAGACTAGCTTTGATGTATTTTGGAGGATTGCTGAGAAATGGTGTTTCTACGTTATTCAACAAGGCCAAGACTTCTGGCTGTCCAGATAGCAGTCGATATGTGAGAGACATGATCCAAGGATTTTGATGATACGTTCCGAGGGCAGCGAACCACATTTGCCAGTCCAAGCGGGGTGAATACGGGGCTGTTGAGAGGAGGAAAACATTATCGAAACAATAATTAATGGCTATCAAAAGAATAAACGTCACTGTATTAACGTACCAACGAAGGGCAATGAGTTATTCACATTTCCTGGTTTATAAAGAAACTCGTATTCCTTCCATGGTCCATCAATATCATTGCTTCCCTCAATTATTATCTCTGGACGTCCTTCAATTCCTGTCATACGACGGAATAATCCGTATCCATTTACTGCTTGCAGATGATCGATTTTGGAATAAATATGCCTGATTTGTGTGGGTACTGTTGCATTCTGAGATGGATGCAAAGTTGAGAAGGGAACCTAGATTGAGAGATTAGTGTTATAAAAATGATTTCAACTTCTCTTTATCCTTCATTGATGTTATTTACTTACCACACTCATAGCGAAGATAAAGCATATAGAGATTGTGTAAAAGAGAGTAGTGATAGTAGTGGTAATTGCATTTAGCGTTCCTTTCGTCGACAAAATGGAATTAGTGATAGCATCAGCTACTGCAAATCCAAGGGAAGTCAAGCCAATGTACATCGAAATTGGCAGAATTCTAACCAGGAAGTAGTCAAATTCTTTTTGTGTGAATCCTAAAAAAAAAAAAAATAATACGAAACAGTGAGGTATAAAATCTTGGCCTTAGATTTACAATGATAAAATATTTAAACATTTGTCTTAACCAATTTCAGATTGCACAGTCCAATTCTCGAGGAATTGCATCTTGTAGAAAACCACTGTTCCATAAACGATAATCGAGTACACCCCAAGGCAGACGAGCGTTGACAAAAAATTTTTTATCCGAGAATTTTCGTGCTTGGATTTTTTTCTATAAAAGAATTGGTCATCCAGTAATGCAATGCACATGCAGATCACTAAGAAATCGCGGTAATTCCAGTTACCAGTGACGATGATATGGATAAATAAATACATCTAAAACACAATACATAATAGGGCCCATGAATAAAAAATATATTTACAAAACCATCGTTTGATTTGATAATAAATTACCTGGAGATAAAATGCTGTTAATCTGACTTTTCTGTTCGGAAAGAAAAATAAGAAGGGAACGACCAGCTCAAATATATTCGAGACGACAGTGTTGAAACGCAGATACCACGTTGGTAAATGGTGAGCATACCAAGCTAATGGCCCAGGAAGGCACTGCGTTTCAAAATGATGCGAAAGAGCTGTAAAAAAATTATTTAAGCAATCAAATCTTGTTATAAATATAAAAATAAGTTTTTCAAGTGATTAAAGTATACCATCGAGATTCCACCACACAGGACAGCCGGAGGCGAGCTTTACTGCACCACTAGTGAACAGGAAACGAAATAGAAGCCAACGGACACCCCAGAATGTCACAGCATCGCTTGGAGTACTTATTTTTCCTCTTGAAGGGACGAAGTAAGGTGCTATGAGAATGCACAGGAATCCAGCCTCTAATAAAAGGTTGTCCCTTGGAAAAGAAAAGCCACAAAATTTAATATTTTATCATATTATCATAGAAATCTTTCTGTAAACTGATAAAAAACGCTGAATTATAGTTTAAAAATATTATATAAGGACAATCTAGTAAAAAGCGCAAGCAATGATCTCAATCGTCCTTGATTATAACACACGATATTTCTGGTTTTGTCTGGGGTCTCAATTTCTTCATCAAATTACAATTCTACACAAGATTATGCAACTGAGATGTATTACAAGACTCAATGAAAATATTACCACAGGCACATGATGAAGGTTTTACACTCGGAAAAATTGTCGTTTACTTAATTTTCTTTTATAATACGTACCATTGATATTGAACAAAAACTTGTCCAACTTGAAACACCGAATAGTAGAGCGACCATAATATCATGAATACTGGCGAAATACAGAACCTTTGGGAGATAAATCTGTAAGATTAAAATACCCATTAAATACACATTTCACAGTTATACAATAAATTAATTTACTTTTATCTATTTAACAAAAAAAATCAGATTTACCCCAAAAATGATATCAAAGTTCCAACTAGAGCTACCACATCGAGCATGTATTCAACGTTGAGTCCTATATACGGGGCAAGCCAAAGAAATGTTGGCTTGTGATTTAATTTTTGCCAGAGAGAAGACTTCGCCGTCAAGTCCAATTGGGTCCTAGCTGGCAGCAGTCCATTGTCACCGTAGAGTCCTATAACAGATTGATAAAAAAAAATCATAATTTACACAAGACATAATATACTTTTCTCCAATAATAACTTACAACGATTGAAATGAAAGAAAAAAAATCCTATATACAAACATATAACAAGAAATAAAGCAAAATGATAAGGCCAAAGTAGAGGATTGTTGAACCCACATGACCTGTTTTTCTCTCAAATTATATATGATATATGATAACGATTAAGACACATTGTATTGGACAAGGTGATAATAACCGATAATATTTACATATTTAAAATCACCTACGACCTGCATATCTGTAGCTATCATTCGACAAAAATATTATCAAAATGAAGACGTGTACTTTATACATATTGCCTTATAAAAGAAAAAAAAAATTCAAAAGCACGCTGAAGAAAAAATACCGATTTGAATGCTTAATTCGGCATTATCACAACAATATCAGGCGACTTAAATTAAAAATAAAACTGCTTCGGGTGATTATCGTTGGCTGAGGTCCAGCGAGTCTCAGAAACAGTTATATACGTCCGTTTTTATGAGCTTACCGGGAATCTGGACATAGAAGCCCAGGAAAGCGAAGAGATAGATGATGCAGATTCCCCGTAGGAATAGATTGCGCGTGTACCGCACCTCAATCATCCTCATACAATCTCAATCGATCTCGATTTGTCAGAAAATGCACATCTACCCGGCCAAATGCAAGATAACGCTCTTAGTGTACCACAGACCAATGTATGTACTTTATGTGGTCAAAGACCGCACGGGAGAACGTAAACCTGCGTTTGCCGATTTACGAATCCCCACGCCGTGTGTTCGACACACGAGAAGAAGGAGAGGGAGATAATGAGCGATGTCACACACGCTTTTGGTAATTTGGTTCAGCGCACGGCGGGAATGCACGCCTGCGCGGTGAGGTCGACGAATTTGAGGTTATGTTGATAGGAATACATGAAATATATCATTAATCGCTATAACAGGGCTTATTGTACAAAAAGCAGTTGGTAATTATTGCTTTAAGCAGTGTAGTAACAAGCATTATGATGTAATCTTAGAGATTATTAAATTATAACAATAAAAAATCTTGTGTAATTTGAAATCCGCGCATGCGCAAACCGACTTCGGCGCGTTGCGCAGGCGCCCTAAACTGAAAATTCACCATTTTTGTGGTCTCTAGTGCAAGTCCACCAACTGTATTTCTCGGTTTTCAGTAGAAAAACAATAACAACACACGTATGACGTCATCGATAATGCGGCAAGCTTCGGTTTGTCGTTATATGTCTGCATGATACTGGCCAGGGAACCTTGACAACCGTAATTTCAGGTTATTTTTCTAGGTATGTGAGTCGTCGTCTTTCGAAGTTGGTCAAAGTCGTCAGGAGTCGATGCTGATGTTTTATCACCCTCTCCATGGACGATCTAACGTCATTGCTTAATAACTCACACGTAAAAAGCTCGTCGTTGTGGTGGTGATCGTCGGAGATAACACTACTGGCACACAAAGAGGCCTTTGAGACATCTTCGACGACACGTCAACTCTTGAGTGCTGTGAAACACTCAAACTTGTAACCAGAACTTGGCGAAGCTTGTTGATAAATTTTTGTAAGCATGTCGTTTGAAGGGAAGTACAATACAAAGAGTCCAGGTGGGTTTTTAGAGAGTTGTTGGGAATTCTGATGTTTCGATTGTAATCTTTGGTTTCTCTTGTGATTGTTTATTTAGCTGTAAAGAGGCTGATGAGAGAGGCTCAAGAACTTGATGAAGCTACAGAGGAGTATCATGCATGCCCTTTGGAGGATAATCTCTTTGAGTGGCATTTTACTGTGAAAGGACCACCCTCGACAGAATTCGAAGGTGGAGTGTACCATGGAAGGATCATTTTGCCTCCAGAATATCCTATGAAACCACCGAATATTATTCTGCTGACGGTAAAAGTCAATTTTATTTGATTGTTAAGCCACTTATTTGCATTATTACTAATGTGTTAGTTCTGTTTTAGCCAAATGGACGCTTTGAAACACACAAGAAGATTTGCTTGAGTATATCTGGCCATCATCCTGAAACATGGCAGCCTTCTTGGAGTATTAGGACAGCTTTATTAGCACTGATTGCATTTATGCCTACTCCAGGAAATGAGACTATTGGTTCACTGGATTATAGTGAAGAGGAGAGACAGAAACTTGCGAAAAAGTATGTAAATTAATTATTTCTTTAATCAATTTCATACGATTTCCTTTAATCTCTAGATCACAATCTTGGAAATGCGAAATTTGTGGACAAATCATTGATTTATTAGCCAAGGAAGGACCGTCAAAATTTAGTACACTCAATGAAGGACATGTTCTCAATCCTCAAACATCACAAGTGAGTGTTACTCATAATTGTGCAATACAGCGACATATTCAAGTATCAACAATGTTAATTAAAATTCTTTTCGTTCTGTTTAAGATTGAGGAAACTCTACCAGAATTCACTACAGCACGAGTAAAACCTACAATAAGCAGTAATTTGAATCAGGTTCTAAGGCAACGACTAATTGACTCGCAACAAGGAGGAAATTCGGCGCAGAGGACTGATTCTGTTACCAATCAACAACTAGCCATGCCATCTTTCAATGAATTTCGTTGGAGTATCCTCATGATTTGTTTGATGTTGGCTATCATGTTGCTGGTTCTTCGACGACTATTTTTTGTATAGCTTATCTGACTGGCTGTATGAGAATAGTACACTTGAAATATCTCAAATTATTATCGAGGTAATATGAATTTTATATGCTTTACTGGAATTCCCACTTCACATGGATATAGAATATGCCTATGTAACACTTCTCGTGACATTCACATACGTAAAGAAAGGTGAAAACACATGCATAACACACAGAAAAAAATTACAACGATAAATCAAAGTCGTAAATAATACGTATTACACGATCACTCCAATTGGCCGTCTCAACTTCATACTCTGATTTGCAAGCAGTGACGTACGAAATTGATTGATATGGACATATGATACATACATATATTATGCATGTAAAACAATTGGTGCAAATATAAAATATATATGTAAATATTGGCCAAATTAAAATTGCTAATAGACTCCGATTAATTTAGACAATTTTTTTTC
>JABSMT010052080.1:0-24439 GCA_018902335.1 Eumacrocentrus americanus
AAAAAAAAAAATTAATAAAATATAAAGAGGAGACTAAAAATCTTCAAATACGAACTATCTCAGCAGAATTGATTCTTCCACTAAAAGCCAAAGCCGCAAGACTTGTTAGGTGATACTCGCGCGGAGTTTTCGACTCAACTGACACACGATTCACCGCATTAGTAACGCGGGTCTCGGCCGGTCGGCTTATTGAACTCGCATGAGTGAGAAGGAGAATGTGTGTCGGGGTGTGTTGCAATGAATCGGCTCGCCTGATCTCAGCATGTGTGTCCTCCTTGATCGTCGCGTCTTCGCTCTCCTATATCCCACCACGGTCGTGCTCGTCAATGATCCGCGTATGCTACACTACACTTAGAGCCGGATGAGGAGGAGGAGGTCGCGACAAGCCATCA
Source organism: Eumacrocentrus americanus (assembly GCA_018902335.1). Taxonomy (NCBI): domain Eukaryota; kingdom Metazoa; phylum Arthropoda; class Insecta; order Hymenoptera; family Braconidae; genus Eumacrocentrus; species Eumacrocentrus americanus. The sequence continues at coordinate 393 of JABSMT010052080.1, forward strand.
TCAATGTGCATCGTGGCGTTTTGCGCTACGTGGCGAAGAAGAGACGATATGTCCAATCGACCACAATCCTTTACATGTTTAAACCTCTGGCTTTACCAATTTTTTCCCTCTTTTTTTCCTCCCTTTTATTCTTTATTACTTATGCCACCTCGTTTTGCTCTCAGAATAATTGAGGATGCTGCAGCATCAGTTAGCGACCATTACTTTTATTATAAATTTCTTTTTATTTTTTAACTATAAAAATTCCAATGTTCCCGCAAGGCATTTATCCCCTTTTAGATGACCAGCAGCGAGAGTCCGCATATAACGAAGGCTATTTCTAGAGTCCAAGTCTCCAAGTGTATATGTATGCAAGAAGAAAAGGGAGGCTGCGAAGATGAAGAAGAAGGGAGAAGGGATTTCGCTTGTATCTGTGCTCGCGCGAGAAAAATCCCCGGACTGGTTATGAGTCGACCAAAAAAGCATGTTTTTTTGAAATCCAACAGCGAAACAAGTCTCTGCTATACGTGCGACAGTGGGACAGAATATAAATTGAACCTGTCCTTGCTTTATTGCCCTGAGTATAAGGGCTCGCATTTAGAATCAGCGATAATAAACGCTTGAAAAAATTCAAAAAAAGCAGAGAGAAATAAATAAGTGCATATGAATATAAACCCATCTGATTACTTTGGAGAGTAACAAATTAGTCGGGTCGAAACGTGCTGGGAATAGGATGAAGGAAGGGGGTTGCTTAGGTTCTTGAAGCATGGACATTGGTCATGGACTGGATCGTACGATGTGTAGGGTCGTAGCCTTGTTCGAGCCAGGCCCCGTGGCCTTCGTCAAATGCAATTGCTGAAGTACAAATTACATATGGGCGAGAACTCGAAGACAAGACAGACCTGATGAAAAAAGAGCGGAGAGGGACGACGAGTTTTTACGGGAGTCTCCACTGCCTTCATGTGAAGCTCGACGGCTATTATTATCATTACTATCGTACGACGATACAGCAAGATAATGTAAGCAGCTGACCGAGATAATACATGTGAACGAATGGCCATTCCTGTCGATGGCGCCGGCGTTTACTTTTGCTTTTTGGAGCTCAAAGCTCCGTCGCTTTAAAGAAGCGGCTCCAAAAAGCACGAGAGGACGCAAGAGAGATGGGGACTTCTCGGCGGGGATAAGGGAAAAGACGAGTATTGAACGATGCCAGCAGACTTAAGCACTCTCTACAGAGAGAGAGAGAGAGAGAGAGAGAGAGACCATAGCCTTACAGCCCATGCATCCTCTATATACTGGCGTGGGAACCTTTGTCCGAGCGACATTCCGGAGTCGCTATAAATTCATTGCTATTAATAATTCAATTGATTGACTTTTATGTACACTGGTCACTCACTTGAATTGTTCACACGACGACAAAGGGAGGAAAACGCAAAAATCAGGGATATCTACGTACAAGTACATATGTATGTGTAGATTCTCTCTGATGGTGGTTTGCCGTCGGCGCGCGAACGAAATTGTGCCGGCGCGAGAAGGCCGAACATGCAGCTGGCGATAGGAGAACATGAAACGGCAAAAAGACTCTATATGTATTCCCATATGTGTGAAACATGCGCGTTCGATGGTTAACCGAGCTTGTGCATTCTATTGCGCGCTTGCTCATTCACTGAGAATAATTCTAAACGTACGATGAATTTAGTTACACATGGACGTATGTGAGACTGGGTTTTCGTGATAATCATTTCGGATGTATGTTCTTTATCGCTTTGCGTTAGCAGTGCGATTTTTTTATGATTTGTAGAGTTAACGCACACATGCATATATGTGTGATTATTGTATGTCGATTCTGTGATCAATTTAGCAAGACAGTTGCCCGGAAAGAATTAAAAAAAAAAAAATGATGAAAAATTTCCGACACTTTTATTTTTGTAAATATCTCGAAAAGTTTGGGAGATACGAGAAAATGTTATTTGACCTTATTTGTAGGGAATTGAATTATCTACAAAAAAGATTCTATGCATTTTTTTCGTATCTTGCATAATCTTCGAAATATAGTTGATTTTATTGTTGCGATATTGTGTGTTTCTCGAAAAATTATTCAACTAGGTTTTTCGAAATATCTCGAAAATTATAGGAGATACGATAAAATTGCATTGGACCTTTTTTGTAGGAAATTGAATTATTTACAAAAAAGGTTATTTGCATTTTTGTCGTATGTCGCATAGTTCCCGAGATAAAATTAATTTTGTGAAACGACTTCAATGAAAAAGTTATCTTCGACTTGCCCTCCTTTTACCGCTTACGCTGCATTATACAGAGTTTATATTAAATTTGTTTTTTTTTTCTTTATTCATTTTGCTTTTGATTCAATGTCAAAGTGTTCAAGTTCATAATTGTAATATCGTTTGACAAGACTTTTTATCTTTTATTAGGAAGATAAAAATTATTGCTTTGAATGTTTTATTCGTATTGTGGCAGTAGAAAACGAATATGTAAATCTAAGTATCGAATTGAAAAGGCAAATTTACATCACGATGTATTATTACATTTCCAAGGTGTTGCATGATGAACAATGTAAATATTGAGACACATTGATGAGTATAACTTGCCTTACTGCACGTTGGTACTTATACGAGTGAAAATGATAAATAATCATAGAACTTAAAACAAAATAAAAAACTGAAAGAACGTAGTTTTTTTCCAATATAGATAGATAAATGAACCGATGCACTATCACGGCATTATGTCAAACGGATGAATCAAACAACTCGCATTATGTAGCAAAATTGACAATGGTATCGTATGCTCTATAATAATTTTCATATACTGACTTCATGCAAAGGACAATTGGCCATTCGAATGCACGCACACGCGTCGTCGCTATTTACTGTGGGGCTTTTAATCTACACGAATGGCCAGTGAGCAAGCACTGACAGAGCCAAGGACATGCATACATGAAATGTCGACCCAGCAATTCAGCGAATAAAATACATGTCACATCAATATATATTGTCGAGCACATTTACCCCTGATCTTACTGGCCAAATCATGCTGACAAAGGGAGCGACAATGATTGGCGATCAAGACAGACGCGTTTAGATCAAATCAATTGTAGTTATGGCTTTTAAATTTGACCTCGACCACCCCATTATCGTATGAACTATTGACAAAGGTTACCGTTGTTCTATTCTCGTTCTTCAAAACATCTATGTTTTTCTTTATATTTTATAAGTTAACATATAAATAAAAACCGTTTCCGCGAGGCCATACCGAAAGGGATGGTAGTTCGGCATTTTATTTATTTACTAGAGATTAGAAGCGCGCTTTGCACGCACAATTTATTTATTTATTTATTTAATACGTCGGATTGTTTCAGTTGTGGCATAATATTAGTACGTTGAGCTTGTTTGGATATCGGATTTAATTAATATACATTGTTACATTCCGTTTAATATACTTTGCAGAGCAATCACAATCAATTTTAATCGACAACAATGAAAACATTACATGGATTTTTTTAAAAGGGAATATTTTTACGTTTCCATTACTTAAAGATGAAGAAAAGTCAAAAATTAAAAATTAAAAATCTCTTAAAAGTTTATTAAATCTGCAGTGAGGCGGTTAATTAAAAGGGGATAAGTCGAGATAACGTTTTTCATGAATAAAATCTTTCACAAAATGCATTATATCTCGATTACCATGTGAAATACGAGAAAAATGAAAGATACCTTTTTTGTAGAGAATTTAATTTCCTATAAAAAAGGTTCAATAACATTTTATCGTATTTCTCAAACTTTTTGAGTTATCTGTAAAAATAAAAGTATCTAAAATGTTTCATATTTTTTGAATTATATACCCTTTTACCGCCTCACTACTAAGATGTAAAACTGCGAATTATTTTATCCGAATTATACATTGGCTATCTATATATAAATATAGAACGTTCGTTCGATTGACCGTATATCGTTGTAAATTGTGCTTTTTGAAATGAGCGCGCGACGCGCGCGTTATAGGTTATGTTTCTCAAAACGAAAATTCAAATTAAACCGCATTGTCACGTGATAAGCATTAACCAATAAGGGTTGATATTTCGAGATATTGCGATTTTTCGATAGATTTCTTTCGAGTTGGACCTTCATGAATTTTGAAGGAATTTAAACAGAATTTTGCCGCGTCGAGGCAAAAGCTTCGACGATCGGCGGTGTGTGGCGCGCAAGTCGACCGTTGGTCTCGGCTATCGATTCTCGACGAACAAGTCCGAAAATAGACGACCGCCACCAGCCCCGAGTGGGTGGAACGAGAGAGGAAGATCGAGAGAGCAGGGGGGGCCCACCACCAGACCACCAGTAAATTCAGCGGTACACATACGAGGGCAGTGGTCGTCAGCAGGTTCCTTTCAAATTGGGTAATAGATTAGAATCTCTGGGAAAAATCAGTATATAGAACAATTGTCAAGAGTCGCGGGTAACACCGGGCTAGAGAGGGGACAGATTTGTCTGATTCTCACAGGCTTTCTCCGTCCCCGTTCACGATCGTCTGCTTTCGTCAAGGAGAAGAAGGAATTGATTCTTGAGTCATCCAGATCATTGAGAGACAAAGTTACTTATTGTAGTACACCGGTCACGGAAGTCGAGGGTCGAGGGACAATCATCAGGGTTAGAATGATGCTGCCGAATCTTTTGTGGGCGTGAGAAAACACACGTTGATCTTGGCTCATTCATCATCAGATGTAAATTGGTAATTGTCATTGGATTTAGCTCTGGTTAATAACATGAATTTGTTGTTTGAGAAGCCCTATGTAATTCAACTAAGTACAATCAGGTTCTCTTGGCACTTTGATTGATGTTTCTTGTTGTGTATGTAACGCTTATTTGTATTTATCTATCTAATTCGACACCGTGACCCACAATGTTCGATACCGCCCCCTTTTTCCATCGATATCTTCAAATATTGACCTATATGTTACATTCTTGGTGCTGTAATTGCGTTTGTATGGATTTACATTGTCTTGGGTCTACTGAAGCTGGTGAGGTTAGGATCGAGTATTTTTTACATTCCTTTGCTCCTTTTTTTTACATTGTAAGTAGATAGTTGCAGTGATAAGATGTGCTCATGTAGAATGTTCTTTTTCTTCAGGTACTAATTGTTAATTCACAAAAATGACTATGACCCAAACTCCTGGACTGGATCCTTGGGTGATCCAACCTCGCGAAAGGTTACACTACAAGGAACAATTTGAGTCTCTTAAACCGATTGGAGGAGTCGTCACTGGGGAACAGGCAAAAGGATTTCTTCTTAGGTCTCAGTTACCTCCTGCTGTACTCGGACAAATATGGTAAGATATACGTACGATTATTGGTCGTGTGGTTCCATAAAATTAATATAAGCAGAAATAATGATGAATGAATAATGTTTTCTTTTGTAGGGGACTGTCAGACACAGATGCAGATGGAAAAATGGATGTGAATGAATTCAGTATTGCTTGCAAGTTAATTCACTTAAAATTACGAGGCATGGAAGTCCCACAAACTTTACCACCGTCGCTCATTCAAAGTCTGAAGGTGCCTCTGCCAGGTAGATATTCTAAGATCAGATACAAAGATCATAATGAAAATTGTGCAATCAATTTAAGCCTAACAATTTTCAATAGGAACAGTTGGAGTAGCAGCACCTAACGTAGCAAATGGAGGATTACCCATGCAATCTCAGGTTGGTTCGCTTGTGAATCTTGGTGCTGCTGTAGCACCACCGCCACTGGCAGCGCCTCCCCGACCTCTTGTATCAGCGGTGCAACCTACTGCATTGCCTCATCCTTCGCATCCAGCCAGGCCAGTTCCTCCGCCTGTTCAAATGCCAATAGGTAAGTCATCGAAACAAATCCTTTAATGCTGCCTGACCATAGAGAATCAGTTATGATAAATAAATATATGTGCTAGATGCAACAAATCGATAGATAACATACTCTGAGAAAAAAAAATTGTCACCACACATCAAGTCTATACTTCAATGCTATTTTGTATTCGCATGACACAACACAGCATCACGACAATATAGGGAGAATGTGGGTGCTAGTGGTATGCTCAGCACAAGTAACACACCGTCAAAGCCACCCGCCCGGCCTGCACCACCCTTCATGGGTATGTGACCAATCTCTACCTTCATCCATGTCTGTGTCCAATACTCTTACTGCTTTATCATTAATCGCATGACTCTATCATTCTAACTCTAGTATGTTCTTCTTATTCGATAATACTACTTGGTAAAATACTTAATTAATTCTTTCAAAACTAATGATGCCAAGTCGCATCATTCACTCTTTTCGAATTTTGGAAAATTTCATTTATGCACACCTTATAAAATAAAAAAAACACATATCTCTTCTTTCCTGCCACTCGAAGGAAATGTAAGTACTGTCACCAGTCCAGCTGTCGGCGTTGGAGCGCCTCCGCAAAGACCCATACCTCCTGGTAGCATCGGTATGTCTTCATTTTTCATGTCTAAGCACGTTCTGTAACCGGGGCACCCTCTCCCGGTTGATGTCTTCGACAGATCACAGAGAAATAACTAATATTTTTAATGCTTTTGCAGGTTCAGGATTTGCAGCTACGACTGGTATAGCTCCACCACCCAAGCCAGCACCACCTTCATTCCCAAACAGTCCAGTTGGTGCTGCAATTGTTCCCGGTGTAATGGCGCAGCCACTTCCCGTCGCTCCAGCGATGGGTGTAGCTCAAGTAGCTCCAATAGCACCATTGAACACAAATCCAACGCCCATAGCAGCCTTTAGCATGGGACAACCTGTAGTACCATTGATTCAACCTCTTCCAGCTGTTGGAGTGATACCACCGATGACTGCAGTGATCCCAGGCATGTCTCAGGTCGCAGCCAATAGTAGTATTCCTGCAGTGCAGCCTCTGGCTCAAGTTTCTACGAATGGCAGTGCAGCAATTTACACCCCTGTGTCGACAAATACACCTTTAAGCACGACAGCACGACCACCAAGCATCGATCGTGTGGGATCTATTGATTCTCAGCACAGTCAACATTCCGTTGGTTCGCCCCAGTCTGTTGAATGGGCAGTGCCTCATCAATCTAAACTAAAATACACTCAACTATTCAACACGTGGGACAGAACGAGGTCCGGTTTTCTTTCAGGACCACAGGCGAGGAACATCATGGTGCAGTCACAATTGCCTCAGCCAATTCTCGCCCAAATATGGGCTTTGGCTGACATGGACTCGGATGGTCGGCTAGGCTGTGAGGAGTTTGTACTCGCTATGCATCTATGTGACATGGCAAAGGCAGGAGAAACCATTAACTCGACTTTGCCACCAGATCTGATTCCTCCAACGTTCCGCAGACAACGACAGAGCAGTGTATCGTCCTCTGTGGGGATTCCTGAAACTGTTGACCCATTGGCAGGCATGCCTCAGTCCTCGTTTGAGGATAAGAGAAAGGAAAACTTTGAGAAGGGCCAGGCTGAGTTGGAGCGCAGACGCAAGACTCTTTTAGAGATCCAACGCAAGGAACAGGAAGAACGTGAGCGAAAAGAACGCGAGGAAACTGAGAAGCAGGAGAAGATAAGGCTTGAACAAGAACGACGTCGTCAAGCAGAGATAGAACAGCAAATGATGCGACAGCGTGAAATAGAACAGGAGAAGGAGGAGCAGCGCAAGAGGGCACAGGAGCAGAGGGATGCAGCGAGAAAGGAGATGGAGAGACAGAGGCAGCTCGAGTGGGAAACTCAAAAATCGCAGGAGCTTCAGGCACAGCGACAAAAGGAGCAGGATATTTTGCTGAAACTCAAAGCAAAGAATCAGACACTGAGCATTGAACTTGGTTCACTCAACGACAAAGTCAAGGAACTTTCACAAAAGATTTGTGACACACGAGTTGGTGTGTCGGGTGTGAAAACGACCATTGACGGCATGCGATCTACTCGCGATGCACAGCTTCAAGAAATGGCTGCTTTGAAGAATAAACTCCGTGAGCAGAACCAACGACTCCTTTCCCTGAGCCAAGAGAAAGCTAGAATTGACGCGAAGAACAAGATAAATGCAGCACACGATGCTGCTGGACAGGAAGCCATAAAGATGGCTTTTGCAAATAAACAAATTACCTTGAAGCAGATGAGAGACAAGATTGCCGATCTTCAGCAGCAGATAGATGACAAAATGGCTGATATAGAGAACAACAATGGACAGTTAGAAGACGTGAGGAATCGAATGAAAAATCTTGCTTCTGAATGCAAAACTCTTTACTCAACCTTCGACAACAAGAGACTGAATATATTGGAATTGCGACGAACTGTGGAGACCACTGGTGAAGTTGACTACACCAGTGCAGCATGGGCAGAGAGCGCTTGGGGATCGACTGATCAAGATACTGGAGGCGTCGATGAGGATGCGTGGCCTGTGGACAATGCACCAGTCACAACTGAGTCTGAAGAGCAGACAGGAGTGCGAAAATATCGAGCTCTCTATGAATTTGTCGCTAGAAATGCGGAGGAAATTTCCTTCCAACCTGGTGACATTATTCTAGTGCCACCGGTGCAAAATCAAGAGCCTGGATGGATGGCAGGCGAAATCCGAGGACACACCGGCTGGTTCCCAGAATCTTATGTGGAACCAGTTGATTCAGGAATTGTTGAGGATACCAAGACGTTTATCCAGCAGGACAGTGTTGAGAAGAGGCCACTGGAAGAAATTGCAGAGGTCCCAGAGAATGTCTCTGATGCTGGATCGTTGGGTGGAGAAACTACTGCACCTGTAGATTCTGTAGTTCCTACGTTAGGTGCAGGTACAACTGACAGTACCACCGTAACCGCTACAAGTGTTCCACAAGCTTATGCTACACCTGCTGCAGATGCAGCCAGAGACTACTATGTAGCTCTCTATCAATATTCATCTGCTGAACCAGATGATCTTAGTTTTAATGAAGGCGAAATTATCAGTGTTACGAAGAAAGACGGCGAGTGGTGGACGGGAATCATAGGCGATAGGAGTGGCTTCTTCCCGTCTAACTATGTCGAGAAGTGTGAGCCCAACATTAATCAGGTAAGGAAGAAATTAATTAGGGCAAACCCGGGCGATGATGTGGAGGAGTCAATCATTATGACAATTAATGTCCCTTCAGATTGCTGCTGAGACTGTAGCAGCGACTGAAGAAACAGCTGTTGTTGCTCCAGCTCCAACTCAAGGAACACCTGTGAGTATTTTTGATGTTTCTTTTTCTTTTGCTTTTGATCATAATCAACGATACTGTTTAATTTTATGCGTATTCGCCAAGTTAATTATCCTAACTGCTAAAGAATTTTTTGTATACTTTCTAAATTGTGGCAAGCTAGATATGCGTATAACATTTATGTCTTTAGTCCATGGAAAAGACCGCGGAACAGCTTGAGGATGAGAGGCAAGCTGCAGAGGATCGCGCAGAATTGCCGGATTTCACAGCGATGGCATCGCAACAGGTAATGTTATCAGAGTTTACCTCAAGCATCTATTTATATATTTCAAATTTTATCCCAGTTACTCGGTGATACATAAATTAACTGTAATCCGAGAAAAATTGTCTTGAAACAAAAAATTAAATACTAGTAGTTAATCGTTCACGTTAAAAAAATTAATGCATGATAATGAGAAATCGTGGCGATGGACTAAGAAATTTTTCGCGAGTAATTAACCACACGTCGGGGCACTAATCGAGTGTGCTGGATATGCCAATCTCGTTTCTCTGGATGCTGCTGTCATTGGACTCTCGACATCGACGTTCTTCGTATTACCCTACTGTTCGCTGATGCAGTACTACAAGGTATCTTTTTATTCGCCGGATCAATTTATTGGCTTTCGTAAAATCACTACTGCTCACTCTAATCGCTTGTCGCCGTTGTCTAATCTTGTAGTTTGTACTTCTAGATCTACTCTGTCTTAGAAAAGTATTTTAGAGACAGAAAAAAAACAAAAAACATTGAACTAAATTGACTTAGATGTCTCTAGAGATAGCAGAATTCCAAATACACCCATTTTATTAACATTTTATTAAATAAAAAATCTCATTTAGAGTCGTGGAAGAAAGCCAGAGATCGTGCAGGTGATCGCACCATACCAAGCAACGAGCGCTGAGCAATTGGATCTCCAGAGGGGGCAGCTTATCATGATCCGCAAGAAGACTGATTCCGGTTGGTGGGAAGGCGAGTTGCAGGTATTTTAAAATTTACTTTATATACTAAATAAATTTTCTTCATTGTCAGATATTAATTCACTCTTGATAAATTATTACAGGCTCGTGGTAAGAAGCGACAAATCGGCTGGTTCCCTGCATCGTACGTCAAACAGTTAACGAGCAGCAGTAACAGAAGTACACCTGTCTCTCATGGCTATCAAGATTCTCCAACGGATCCAAATGCTGGTAACTAGCTTGCTTTTCTTCTTTTTCTACGTCACAGTATATTTTACTTACTAATGACTCATATTTTTCTCTTTGTGAATTATAGAACGAGTGATGGCTCTGTATCCACATCAGGCTCAGAATGATGACGAGTTGAACTTTGAAAAAGGCGACGTGATTACCGTCCTTTCGAAACAGGAAGAAGCCTGGTGGAAAGGCGAACTTAACGGAGTGTGCGGCATATTCCCTAGCAACTACGTGACACCTATGTGTGAGTAGTCTCCAGGCATATAAACATCGACGATGATTAAGCGAATCTCACTGATATGGGTGGATGGACGAGCATTGCCAAGACGTGATACACTAGAAAATGATTTCTCTCTTTTTTTATTAGATTGAAAGTAAATAGAGATCGAGATAGGAAACGAGCCTGTGCTTTTTCGTTCACCTGCTTAATTGTATGCTTGTCTGTATCCTCTTGCCTCGCTTGTCCGTCCGCTCTTCCAGGGTCGATGGGAAAACATTCTCGCCTCGTAACGACGGTGATAACGAGCGAGATTTAAAAAAACGTGTCGGCCGAATTGAACTTATTTGTTTATTCGTTCTCTGGCTTTCTCCACCTTGACTTTTTTCACTAATTGATGTCTTTCGCATCTGCTTGACACGCAGCCTAAGAGGATTGCAGCGGAGAACAATCTGTAGGAGTCTACTCCTTCGTTTAGAGGGGAAAATGCTACAACGACAAAAATATCCAACGGCCAACTCGCGTGCTCGTGTATGTGTGTGGAAGGAATGAGAGGGATGGGAGATAAACTATTATGCCATATAGATTTTATTATTAATCCTCAGCTGGTCCTACAAATAATTGTCCCTGTAGATCTGAGAGTTTGGCATTTTATTTTGTGCTTTTATTTAATCACGAAGAGTCTATATTACGAAGGTCACAAAAGATAAATGTCAGTGTGTTTGAATATTTATATCGTGTGTATACTGATTTGAGTATACTGTTTAGTTCATTGTTATGTGATGCATTAGCATTTTTATTAATTGAATCTCAAGGAATCTCGTGTAGAATTTTGACATTAGTTTTTATTTAAACGTGTGTACTGGCCAGAGAAGTATTTTTTTTTGTCCTTAACTTATCCTTATTTAATTTTTATTTAATCTCTCTTTTTGTTTTTTAAGCGCTTCCCTGTTTGTTTCCCTTACTCAGTCAGGTCGAGATTGACCCATTGTCAGTGTAGTGTGACACTGTGCGAGGCTCTGAATCTTGTTGAATTACTGTTATAAATAAAAATTTATTATGACATCTAAACGCGGCCGACCGGTCTGACTTGAGCAATGATAAAACTCCATTATGTGCGTAGTGATGTTGACTAATTATGAAGGAAAAATAAGCTTTTTATTTTTTGACGTTTAAGTACTTATATCAAATCCTTTTTTTTAGCGCACAATTTTCTTTTCGTTATATAGTGGCCGACGCACGGAATTTTGTCCCTTATTTTCGCCCAGATTTATAGAGTGTAAAGGTGGAAGAATATCATGAGTCCGCTTGTCGGATAAGTATTACATTATCGGAACAATGTGTCGTACAAGATTTAAAATATAAGCGCGTTAGTTATCTAAAGAAGACGCTATTTTTACGGGGGTTGTATACTTTCGTGAGAAGTGTCAATAATATATGCCTATAACTTGAATGCCCAATAGAAAATGAATTCGCGTGATTACCTTTATTCCTCTTTCCTAATGATGTTACTATTGAAGAAAAAAGCTATACGTATTGTTCGTTTGTCTTGTATCGTTGGATATCAATAAATAATGCCGCATGGCACATGGTTATTGCGCCATATGTAAACACATGTTTAAATACATGAGTATTGGAAAGTTATCGTAATTGTTAAAGTGTGAACAAAAATCGATTCCCACAAATGAGACAATTTGACGTAATAGTAGCAGTAGCAGTAGTTCAATTCAATTTGTCTCAACGAGCTTTGTTCACATTTCTTACTTGTATACAAATTATCTCTGCATACCTACCTGGTACACGTACACACAACATACACATACATGTAAATCATATATCACATGCAATTGGAAAAAATTATGAAATCACCAGCTTGCACATAACGATTCGAATAAAGTGTCTATCTGTTGCAAGAGTAAATCCGTCTCTGTCAATTCCGTTCAATTATAATTTTTGATCAATACTCTGGGTGGTATTTTGTCATACTGGTGGTGGAGCCCATTATGAAACAAAAATATATATCGTAGGAAGAATAGTATTGATTAATAAACAAAAATTGAACTTAAATTACTCTGTGAAAAAGTAGAAATAACAATTTTAAAAAAATACTAATACAGAAAAGAAAATAAAAACTAAATAATTAGAGATTCAAGCGTTCGTCTGCCAAATTGGTAAGATTCACGTCGTTGTCGAGAGCGCGAGTGACCCGATTCTATTGGTAAGTGAGGATGATTGCCTGAACATGAAGAATTGGTAAAGATGTCTTATTTTGTGTGCAGCTGATATGTCTACGGAGGACAACTATTCCATCTCGATGCTGGACCCGATGGAACGAAAGCGTCAGGAGTACATCAAGGAGCTTATTGCAACTGAGCAAGCATACATAAACGACATGAGACTGGTTCACGAGGTGTTTGAGAAACCTCTCCTTCAGAGTTTGATTCTGACGGTGGACGAAGTCGAACGGATATTCGTCAATTGGAGAGACATCATTGCCTGTAACGATAATTTTTTAAGGTATAGACTTTAAAAAATATTAATAACGCAATCTTTGGTTTATTTAACACATGTCTTTATTAATTTATTTCGCCCAGGACGCTGAGAATAAGAAGAGACAATAGTGAGGATGGTGTCGTCAGAATGATTGGTGATATTCTCTGCGAAAACGTAAGTTTCATCATCAGTATTTTTTTTTTTTTTTAGCAAAAAAATTGTTTTCACCATTTTACTCAATTTTCTGTAGATTCCAAGGATGTCTGCATACGTGAGATTCTGCAGTTGCCAAATTTCCGCTGCTGTGTATCTTCAAAGCTTGGTAGAGACATCATCAGAGTTTGTGGCGATTGCACAAGCCTGCCAGCAAGATCCTCGCACCAAGGGCATGCCTCTGAGCTCATTCCTCATAAAACCAATGCAGCGAATTACCAAATATCCACTCATTATCAACAAGGTATCAATGCGTTAGTCTCATTCATCGTCTGCTTGTTTCTTAATTACAACGAATATTTTTTGATATATAAGAAATATTACAGATTCTAGAGCACACTCCACCTGAGCATCCAGACCGACAGTATTTGCAGGAAGCATTGGCCAAAGCCGAGGAATTCTGTACACAAGTGAATGAAGGTGTCAGGGAAAAGGAGAATAGTGATAGACTGGAGTGGCTACAGACTCATGTGGCTTGCAATGAAGGGGCTCTTGAGGAAAAGCTGATATTCAATTCACTAACGAACTCAGCTGGTCCAAGGAAACTTCTGCATTATGGTATACTCCATAAGGTATCAATTCTCTTATATTTTCGTTATTTATTAAATTGAGATGTCAAAAGAAAAAAAAAATAGTGAATTATATTTTTTTAGGCAAAAAGTGGCAAAGAATTAGTTGCATTTCTGACCAATGACTTTCTTCTATTCGTTCAACCTCTGAAAACTCTTCCTGCCGGCCAACAATTCTCATTTGAGAGAAATGAGAATAATAAATTCAAGTTATACAGAAAGGTGAGATGAGATATGGAATTAATAATCCTAGTTAGTTTATATTATAATATTTTGTATTTTGTTTAGCCGATATTCTTGAACGAACTTTCGATGAATGGAGAGTCCGAGACCAATGGGAATATAATACCTATCACTTCTGATGCATCGAGGACACTTGGACTTCGCGACTCGACGAAGAGACCAATAATTTTATTGGCACCGTCTGCAACTGAATGCTCACTCTGGGCTAGAAAAATCACAGAGGCCCGGAAGCAATTTGCCAAAAATGAAAAGAACCTCTTGCAACGTCAAAGATCAAGTAAGTCATGTGTTTATTGTAAACAAATATCCTTGTGCTCTCAAAGTTCTATTGTCATTTTTTCCTATGCACATAGGAATATTATTATTTTGTTCATAAATAATATATAAAATTGTGTGGATATATAGGACAAGCGCAATTTAGCTCCTGTGGCCGAATCCTCGTTACAGTGCTCCAGGGTAGCAGTTTAAAAGCTCCAGCTGGTAAGCCTGATGCATCGCTATGATTTACGTGGAGTGCCATTGAGCTTTTGCTTTTGCTTTGCTTTGCTTTTATTTCTCTTCGATTACTTTTTGGGGTGTTCATTTCAGTATTCAATTTGTTTATTAATTTATTTTTATATTGTTTCCTTCGTTTTATGATTTTATGAAGAAAAAAAAGAACAGAACCACAGCACGTTATTAAAAGTGGACGTTGCATGATTGTAGTTCGCAGGAAACCTCCGGAAGGACGTCTATATCTAACGATCGTCGAGGCAGAAGACTTGGTTTTTACGAAGAGCAGTAAAAGTATGTGAGAGGAGATAGACTAATACGCACTTAGATTTATTGAAGCCTGTTGCACGCTGCCACTAACGTTGCAAGTGAATGCAGTTGACTGCAAGAGGAAATGATTTTTCACTAGCTGCAGGAAGATTTCTTTTAGATATTTAACTTGCATTTTTTTTGATAGGAAAATGTAATACATTCTGCAAAGTTTCAATGGGATCGCAAGAGGAGAGAACGCCAGTACTTCCAGCCACTGATTGTCCACTGTGGGACACTTCGATGCAATTTCAAATCAAAGATCTTCACGAGGACACACTCTGCATAACAGTTTTCGATAAAGGCTACTACACTCCAGATGGTGAGGATAATAATTCTTCTCTTGATCTTTACAAATTTACTCAGACTTGTAATACTTGTATAATGATCAAACAGACTTTCTGGGACGAGCCGAAGTGAGAGTCTCCGATATTATGAAGGACTGCAAGGACTCCTGTGGACCGATTCAGAAGAGAATAAAATTGCGTGAAGTCGCTAAAGGCGAAGTCATTTTGAAGCTTGATCTTCGACTTTTTGGAAGCTAACAGGCGACCAATCTTCAGCCTTTTTGTGAATCTCATTGACATGACTGCGTCTCAACGTTTTAATACAACGATTAAATAAGGGACAGGGCATTTATCAAGTATAAAAATAGGTTTCTACTGTCACAACAATGTATTTCATAGGGTTACATTTATTTATTTCTTAAAAGCTGTCGCCCGTTATAACTTATAGTATTAATAATAATTTTTTTTTTTTGCTACAACACGCGTCACCGCGATCAAAGATAAAAAGTACATTTGTATCTAGTCGCGATATACATTCATATGCGTATTATACATATGTATGTATATAGCAAGAAGACATACATAGTAAGATCATAGAGATTCATTATAGAGATTCGTATGTAAGCAAATACTACCGACCAACTCAATGTACAGAGTCTGTGTTGGTACTATCGCGCACGTACAAAAGTTGAACATTCCACTAAATAAATATATTAATGACGATTTGTTTATAAATACCGATGAGTAATCAATCAAAGCGCAGAGATCATAGAATTAACTATTCTCTTAGACTAATGTTTGCATTCCAAGCATGGCTGCAACGAGCTTATTGATCAATATCAGTCGACTAATGAAAAGAAATGACAATTAAAAAAATTCTTTTCTAATGAAATGAAGTCTTCTACGCTGTTTATGGTCCAGATTCTTTGGCGACCCGTGGTTTCTCAAGCATTGTAACAGTGCCCGTGTGTTTTACATCACTCGGCATTTCTTCCCTGTCTGATGGGAACTCAAAAATTGGTTGAAATCCTCCAAAAAGTTGTGGCTTAAAATTCTCAGCATCAAAGTCACCAGTACTCGTTGATGCTTCCTTCTCATCACCTTCATGCTTTTCTCCACTATCAGATGTCGTCGTTGCATTTGTATTACGTTCATGCGTGTCCATTCGATCTTCTGAATTCTTTTCGCTGTCATTCCTATCGATATTATCAGTAGATTCTGATTTTTGTACGAACGCACCACTAGTTACCACACTCCAGCCATTTTTCGATGGTGCCTCTGCGCTGATACTCGCCACGAATGGCGCCATAAAGCTCTGTGGCGACGGGGCAGAGCTTGACGAGCTTGAGGGTTGTTGTGAAGGCAATAAAATTGGATTCCTTTCAAACGATTCGCTGTGTCTTCGTAATGGAGCTCTTGTCGTTGGTGTGTAGACATAGGCGATGGGAGTGGCAGTGGACCCAGCAGTCGAGGAAGAAGAAGAAGATGAGGATGCGGGAGAGCCTCCGAAGAGTTGAAGAGTCGTGGAAATGATATTCTGCTTCATGGGGAAAGGTTGATGGTCTTGGAGATAAGGAATGACATTAATACTCGTGTCTCTGTCCTGTTGATTATTTATTGGTGAATCCTTCTCCTCAAATGGCAGGTCTTCCGTGTGCTGCTGATGCTCGTTGGGCACCAGAAGAGGTTTTTCTTGAATTTGGCTAAGGTACAGAGACGGATCAGGGATCGCTGGAGGATAAGGGAAGTCAAAAGCCAACTGAACTGCTGGTCGAGGTGGAACTACGGTTTCAGCTTCTTCGTCATCCTGTTGCGACAGAGTCTCAGGAGGCAGGGGTCGTTGAGGTCCATGCGTGCCAATGACAATACTCTCATCGAGTGGTCCCTTCTCAGCAGAATCCCCAGAGTCTGGACGTATATCCATGGATCCTTTCACAGGATAAACCACGTATACTGGAGGCTCGTCTGCCCTACGATCAGCCTGCTCTCGATCATCTCCATCGCTCTGCATATCTCCATCATGACCATCGATGTCAGGTTGCATTCGATGATGTTGAATCATCTGAAGAGTTGCCACACTCGAGTTGCCACTTTTGCGCTTGGGAAAAAGCGGGGCACGGGGTGGTATTGCTGGAGACTCTGCTGACAGCTTCTCCACGTCCTCATCATTCAAGCGAGACTTCAAAATTTGTGAATTAGGAATCAATCGATTTCGCTCGTCCATTTGTCCTTCACCGCCTATTACATTCCTACGATTCGGTGGAATTTCTTTTTGCACTGGAATATTTTCTGTGCCTTGACCGTGAGAATCGGGACCAGCCACGAGTGCTGCCGGAGTGGGTAATCTCAAAGTGTGAACTGGAGGCGGCGGTGGAGGTGGAGGATTTAATCTCTGAAGATGCGACACGACAGCTGGTCTTCGTTGAGGAACACGATGGGATGGAGGAGGAGGTGGTGGAGGTCTCATAGACACTCTGTGAGGATACTTTGGTGGATTGGGTACAATCAGTGTCCCAATTGCATCGCTTCCACGACGCTGAGAAGTCTTGACATTGGGTCTGAACTGGGGTAAGATATTGGGGAGACTGACGTCCAAAGATAGAGGAGGGCGAATTTTGTAGCCATTATTACTTGGACTTAGAGGTGGTCGTTGTACTCTAGTTGGCGCCTCTGGTCTTGCTTGATGATAAGGATGAGGATGATGCTGATGATGATGATGATGGGGAGGAGGAGGATAGTAGGGAGGACGTTGACCTGGAGGTGATGGTCTTAATGGCCCGTCCATTGCAGGAGGCGTTAGGATTTCAGACAACATTGACGGACCATCTTGAACGGTGGACGTTAATGGTGGCATCGTTGTTGGATTTACTGTCGTTGCGGAAACGTCTGAAGAGATAGAAACGTCTGGGGCTGTTGTGGGGAAGACGACACGATATCCAGCAGCAACATTAATCTTATCATCTTTCGTTTTTTCAGCTACACTTTGAGACTTCTCTGACTGATCGCTGTTGAACCACCACTTTTGTCCACTGTGGTCAATAGTCTCTGTCGGTAGCTGGTTAGAGAAAGGTGGTGGAATGTTGTCTATCGATGGACGACCAATGGACAGATCAAGACTCTGCTGTCCAGTCTCCAAAGTTCTCACAGGAACATGAGCAACATTACTATAGGGAGACTCAGGTATTGCGCTGCCATGAGCATAAAACGAGCCCTGGACATTCTGTCTGTTGCCAAGGACAAATGAAATCGTATCCTGATCAGGAGGGACAATGACGTTACTTGAGCTCTCAACAACGAGTCCTGAGTAGCCTGGATGATTCATAGGATGGCTCGAATATCCACCAACGCCAACATTAACGTTTAGACCTCCTTGCAAAGGTCTGTTAACACCCATGTTGCTATCAGAATTTATTCTTACAGGATCTAGTGGCATAGATGTCTGAGGAGGGCTCTGTGTTGTAACGATAGTCGTACTTGGACTGGTGCTTGAAACCGTGCTTGATATTGAATCCAATGGAGCATAGTCTTCATAACTATCTTCATAAGCATTAGTATCGAGTGACCCGAAGACTTGATCTTGCATTCCTGGTGTGCTCTGCATCTTCTCGATGGGCAGCATCGCTTCTTCTTCATAATCAATGTCATAGCGATCAATTTTAGGAGGAGGAGGAGGTTTCCATGTCGTGACTGGCTCGGTTGTAGTGGGTTTCTTGGTCGTAGTCGTGCTTGGAGTTGTACTAGTGGTCGTAGTGGGTGGTTCAGTCGTGGTGGTGGTAGTTGTTGTGGTCGTGCTGGTAGTCGTTGATGTGGTCGTTGTGGTTGGCTTTCTGGTGGTAGTACTCCTTGGAATATAAGGCCTGCGAGTCATCGAGTAGGATTGTGATGTCGAGGCTTTTCCGCCAGCATGATGATAATTTTTATGATTAATAGTATAGGCATTATAAGCTGTTGATCCTCCCTGGACCTTTGTGTTGGCATAAGAACTCGAAATAAGCGGATATTTGTCGCTCGTGTACTTTTCATGATTCGAGTAGCGCACTGGTAAATTGAGGAAATCATGGAAGCTCGGTGAATACGGATTGATCTCATTAGGAATCTGTTGATCGTCATCGTTCGTTTCATCGTCAGATGATCCAAGCATTCCGAGCGTGTCATTATCATCGTCTTTCTTCCCTTCGCCAATCTCGCTTTCTTCATTGCCCATTTGCTCCTCCTGGTCGTCGCTGTTGGCTTCATACGAACCGGTATAATTGAGAGCCTTCAACGGAGGCGCTTTATCAAAGTCGATTTGTCCGGTAACGGGATCCTTCTCCAAGGAGAACGGCTGGCCGCCGTTGAAAGCAAAGGGAACGACGTTTACGATTCTGTAATGCAACGAAGAATCCGCAGTGTCCGGAAGTGTCGTTTCTTGATTGTCCAAGTGACCGCCCATCAGTGACTCTCCAGTCACCAGCGAGCAGCTCATCAGGGTCATCATCACCGTGACGCCCATCATTGTCATCACCTCCGGGTAATTCTTTTGTTTCACCATCTCTAAGAAGAAAAATAAAAAACAACAATCATTTTCAATTGGTTACACTCTGACTTCTATCCTTTTTTTCTCTCTTTAAATCAAGGTGGAAGACCCAGAGAACGAGTTGAGTCATGGAAGGACTGTATACTTGGGACCAGAATACTCTCAATAGCTATTAACACTTTCATCAACAAGTTTGCTCCATGCTAACATCCAGGCTGTTGTCGGTTGTCCATAAGAATAGAGCGTGACTCAAAATTCAAACCGGTCTACTGCTGATGAGAGACCCTAATCACCTGGTCCTGAAGTAGGTCAACGACCCAGGTCAGGTTCTGACATTCTTTTTCATAAGTCCATACATAAAAACTGACTCAAGTAAGCCAACAAAAGCCATTAACTTACCTTGAATATTATCAAATAATTCCAATCAATAGATTCAATTGAATTCCCCTCTTCTTAACACAGATGAATTAACAACGCAGCCCGGTGAACCGCACTGCGGGAAGCATCCTCGATGGATGTTTCTTCTCGATTCGACGATGTTATATCTAGGTATATATATAGGATCAATTGAAATCGAGGAGATGATGTTGTGCGACCTTGGTGAGCTGAGGAAGACGACTGATCATCATAGAGCTGTA
This sequence comes from Eumacrocentrus americanus, assembly GCA_018902335.1. Taxonomy (NCBI): domain Eukaryota; kingdom Metazoa; phylum Arthropoda; class Insecta; order Hymenoptera; family Braconidae; genus Eumacrocentrus; species Eumacrocentrus americanus. Next base: position 20,762 of record JABSMT010052080.1, read on the forward strand.
AAGGTAACTTGTTCCTTGCTTTCGGACCTGGTGAGAGGGAGAGCAAACGAGAAGTAGGAGGGCGAAAAGGAAAAGAAGCGTTGTGAGAGAACGAAGAGGACGTATGTGGACAGAGAAAAAAACAGGCAAAAGGATGTGGCGGTAAAGCATGAAGAAAGAGAAGGAGCGAAGCAGCGCACATCAGAGAGGTAAAGCGGGATTTTTACAAGCTCTCTGCTGAGGATGGAACGGTACGTGGAACAGTTAGACGATGACCCACATACATACAGACCTGCCCATCGGCCCGGACATCGTGCCAGTTTCCTCGGCCTTACCCACGTCATTTAGACCTTCGTCTCAGGGCATTTGAATGACTACATTCGGCCGACACACGCGCGGATGTAGCAACGCAAGATATGACAAACTCATCTAATTTGCATGAGGAGGAAATCATCGCTTCTTCTATTTCATCGTTCATGTAACGGTGCATCGATCTAGATTGACTCATTAACAGTCACCAAACGATTATAATCACAACTTCATAGGTGGACTTTGATACAGCGCTTTTGAAACTGGCAATATTTAATTCAAATCGACCAGCGTCGTCCGCGCTGAACGTCATGAATTCGCTGAAAATCAAAATCTCTAGATACTTCGGATATACATATACCAAACATATGTACACATATACATCTTGACCCCTCGACTGACTTGCTACAATTGTATATCTTTGTGTGTCTGACGCATTGTTAATAGCAGTTAGAATCGCGATATTCAGAAACGATAATGGCTCATCATCAATTCGTATTCATAGCTTTTATTCCACTGATTTTTGTCTTATTTACTATTTGCTTGGCTTTGGACCATGCAAACGGTGATAAAGAATATCCTGACGTTGATAAACAGACTTGGCGAGAGTTTGAGGAATTCCGTAAGTGGAAGAAGTGGAGAAAAGAGTTTGATAGTCGAAGAGATCCATGGAATCATGATGGGGACGACTTGGAGGTGATAGAGGACATCAACAATTCAAAGAAGGAACAAATTAATTGGTCACTTCAAGACATTCCTCCTGCAGATCAGCCAGCATTGGTGGGACGATACGTTGTTAATCAAGCAAGTAATACACATCATTCTTTAGTATTATCGATGCAACGTTAAATAAATAACATTGTTAATAATTAATTGTGAATTATTTTCGTAGATTGGACCTCTGTAGCTACCATCAGCTGCAACAAGGAAATCGTATCGTATCCCTTTGCCAATGTTGTGGCTGTTAGTGATGGACTAGTTGGGAATGGCAGTGGAATACCATATATGTATTTAACACCTTTTGACTTTACTGGAAAAGACATTGATGTAGGTATTGATTAGATAAATGTAGGCCTCTATTATGAGTTTAATTTAGGTATACAGATAAGATAGAGAACTAATTTAATTATTTGATTGGAATGTATAGGCTGATCCACGTGCAACGCTCATGATGACCTTGGCCGAAGGTTCCTACTGCCAAGAGAAGCAAATGGATCCTATTGATCCTCGTTGTGCAAGGATCATTCTATCAGGAAAAATCAAAAAGGTTTGAATGGTTTTATTTTAGGATACTACGTCTTTGGCAAACGTGATATTATTGTTCTTATTATATGGATTGATGTAGATATCATTGAGGAGTCTTGAGCATGAGATTGCCAAGAATGCTGTATTTGGTCGACATCCAGGATTAATCAACATGCCAACTGGTTTGCATTATTTAAATTAGACTACTTTCATTTAGTCATGCTACTATAATGTGTTGAAATTCTTTTCTTTTTCTGGTTTCAGATCATCAATTTTACTTTGCCAAGCTCAAGATTGGCTTCATTGCAGTCCTCGATACTTATGGAGGAGCTAAATACGTCTCTGTCAAGGATTATCTTTATCCTCCTGCCTTGATGCACAAGTCATTGAAGCCTAATTATTATAAACAAAAAGTAGAATCTAGTATATCAAAGGAATGGAATGTTTATTAACAAAATTCTTCACTCGTCTCGTTTAAAATTCTAAAATTACTATTTTCTTCACTCATATCAATTTATGAAATGGTATATTAATCAATAAAGAATTATCAGTTAGTTATAGCAAATAAAATGAGTATATTGGATTATTTTCTATTGAACCATGACAAAATAATTAAGGCCAACATGGAAAACATTTCAAATTTCGCGCCTTCTTCAACCGCTTACAGCGCCATATGAGGCTAAAATGGCGTGGATTCGCTTAGACAATTTATTATAACATTTATAGGTTAAAAAACCCCTAATTCATCATATTATGGTGTAGTTTGTAGTAGTTTTGACGGAATAAACCATGCAAAACCCGTACAATCCCAAATTTCAATAATTTTGCCAACGTAACCTCAAAAAAATTCAAATAACACGCCGCCATTTTGAACCTTCCGACTGGTGGCGCCGCCGTGCAACATAACCTCTATACGCTCGTTCTCGAAACTCGAATATGGCGCGCGATCGATAATCGGACATATTTTAATGGCCGACAATTGGTCGTGTACACGGTTGGTATTGTCCATTATCAAGCGTCGTGTTAGCACGATAAATTAATTTATTTCAAACGTATTGTACTTAAAAAATCGTCAAACTGTGGCCGCAACAGCAGACTATGGGCCCGAAGAAGCACAAAAAGCACAAACGAGAACGACACGAAGGTGAGATTTACAAATAAAAACGTTATTTGCATTCCCGAAACACCGGGTTTTTTTTTCTTTCATTTTACTATTGCTTATACGACTGTCTTTTTATTTTTCATGAAACAAAAAACTGTTTATCTCTATCTTTCTCTTGAAGAATTTGGAAATTTGCGACGAACTCTGTCAGATTCTTCGAATTTTTATAGAAAAATATCTCTAGCGCATGGTAATATCATTCGATTGAGTTTACGAATGAGCGTCCAAGTGTCATTTGTGTCAAATAATGCTACATTCACTTATTGTCATCGAATCATCTACTAAAGATCATTTTTCAGTCATTTGTTCGCATTAAATCATGTGAATCTCGATGAATTCATACAGAAGGCATGTTTCCAGGTGCTAAAATCAACGAGAAATGGGTCAACTCTGCTGTGATACTGATGCTGGAGATATTTACTGCATAGTAAACACCTGGAAGCTTGCCTTATCTCACAATTATTAGACTCCATTTGACTCTTGTAAAAAGGAACCATTAAGCACTGTTTTATTGTCTAAAACCTGTAATTTATAGACTTGATTAATTTTTTTTCCATAAGTATGTATGTATTAGCATATTCGCCATATGAAGGATCAGATAAAATGAATGATGGTCCAAGGATATTATAGTTTTGTTCATGTAATTGGTGTACTTACTGAATTTTTTATATTTAAAACTGTATGACCATCATTACTTTTATTTGAATCCTTGTACTCATAGTTTAATGGTGTACAGGACTATTGACTACGTTTTCACCACGGACAAACTGAGAGTGAGATTGGAGTAGAAGTAAGGTGGATTGGAAATTATAGAGAAGGTTCCATAGCAAGAGGTACGACGTGGAAGTAAGTTAGGGGTAATTGCCGACTGGGACTAGTTGCACGAGTGAAGCTAGACTCTGCTTCGGGAGTTATTCTCATATGTCCCACAATTAATTTCCCTTTTCTATATATATATATTCACATATATATTTATCTTTCTG
>JABSMT010052090.1:0-12774 GCA_018902335.1 Eumacrocentrus americanus
TTAATTATTAATTTATTAATTTTGCAGGTTTGAAAGATGTGGAATTATCTCCAATGTTCGTACACATTTACGACAAAACCTCGTCAATGCTCTAAAGAGCAAAGACATGACATTAGACAAGGCTAATATTGCTCCAAAATCTGCGAAACAGTATGTCTATGATCTACTGATTGCCGAGTACTTGTGGAATCACAATTACGCTTATTCGTTGTCTGTATTCGCCAGCGAGGCACCGTTGCTCGTTAATTTTCGTAAACACGTGCCACAATTCAATGATTCTGGTGATGGCAGTGATGAGAAAAATAAATTGCAGATTGACTATGTATGGCATACACTTGAAACGTTAGGTATCAAGCCAACGGAGCCTGGTGGTCAATCGATTATAGCTGAATATGCCAACAATGATATACCATTGCTATTGTCAGTATTGAAATACATTAGCCATTTACAAGGAAACAATGAAGTACAAAAACACAAAGAAAACGTTACAAAAAGTACGCAAAACTGTGAGACACAGACTGATTTACGTAGATACGATTACTCTACAGAGAATAGTAAAGTAATTTCAGCTAGAAAAAAATTAATTCGTCAAAAAGAAATATACAATAGTCAGTTGAAAGAGAAGGAGGAAGAATTGAAGCTACGTGCCAGCACTATTGAGCAACAGATGGTTTTATTGAGTGAAAATTTAGTTGAAGCTCAAGTAAGAATTATCACTAACATCTAAATAGTCATATGAAAGTCTTTATCTACTAATTAATAAATTGTCTAGGGTTTATTACAGGCAGTAAGTGTTAAAGAACGACAGTTAATGGAGACTAAAAAGGAAGATGATCGTCATATTTATAGGAGGAAGCTTGAATTATCTGTGAAAGAAAATGCATTGCTACGAGAAGCAGAGAGGTACAGTTTTATAATTATATATTTCATAATTAATCTTTAGTAATGTATTTATTCATCAGTTTTTATAATTACAGGCTTGAAAGGGAGAGAGATAGCTATCGAATGTTCGAAAGCAATCTGAAGAAGCTTCAGGAGGACTTAGCAAAAGTTCAACAAGAACTTCCAACTAAAGAGAAAGACTGCAAAGTCAAAACATACGAGGTTTACACACAAACAGAATTGGCGGATAATTTAATAAATAAATTGTCTGTAGACGAAGAAAAACGAGAACTCCAGAGTCTTGTTAGAGAGCAACAATCAAGAATAGAGGAACTTACTTTCCGAGCAGTTCGTCTGTCTCGACAGCTCGAGGAAGCCCAATTAATTAAAAGTACAAGTGCAGAAATTTCTCGACCGTTAACACAATTTACAAAAATGCACACTGTTCTTAGTGAGAGTAGTTCGACTGACGACATTATTCAAGATGCAAAACAACGACTCAAACGACTGGAAGAAGAAAGTTTAAAGGCCGATCAGAATTACTTCAATTGTGTTACAACTTCATTGCCATTATTATGATTTAAAAAATGCAATTTTAATTTAAAAATCAAAGCACTTACCAAAAAGTATCGTTGAGCAACGTCACGAGTGTATTAATTTATTCAGTGTGTATTTTTATCACAAAAGAGAAAATGCAACACACCAGGCAAAAGCAAATCATGACTACAGAAATAATTTATTATATGATTTTTTATTTATTGTGTCCAATTGGATACTAATTTATTATAAAAAATTATTTGCTATTGTTCTTTATTACTTGAAATCGGATTTTAATTACATACAACATTGAATCGTGGTATATAAAATGAAATTCATATTCCTTCCATCATTTTACATCATCTTCGTTTGGGATCCGAGCTTCTCCTAGTAATCTCCAGTTAAGGAAGAACATTTTTATACAAACGAATAACAATAAAATTCATTGATAAATTAATTATATTTATGAAAAGGATATTGTTTGTCCCTGCCTTCTCGACCCTCACGTTCATGAGCACGTTCCTTTGCATATGGTGATTTTTCCTGAACAAAAAAGAACAATCTTAATCCTTCAGAACAAGATCCAAATGCTGCTCATCACTGACTTCAAAAGAGGGAAGGCTAAATCACCTACACACATCTTTGTTATAGTCTTCCATTTCGTCTTTTCAACGGTGCCTTTACCAACTAAAGAGTTAAGCAATAATGTTAAAAGAAATATTAAGAACAGACTGATACACTAATGTGTAGGGAAAAAATATATATATACAGCAACAAAAGTTTTTTGTTAAAAAATTGGAGCAAAATATTTATACATACTTTACTGTAATGATGCTTTTCCCTGTGCTCTGGTAAATCACCATTCTGATGGGCTCCTTTGGCTGAAAAATTAATTTCAGTGAGCGAGGAAATTAAGAAGCATCACAGTAATTAAAAGAATTTCAATGTATGCAATGAAGCCTACCGCCACCAGTTTGAAATAACGAAAAAGATTGAAAACGTTGCTAACAATAACAACTTATTTTCGATAGATTCAGGGTAATCATAAAGCAACGCGTTACAACTTATGTAGAAAATAAAAATATTGTTTGTTTTTTATTACAAAAGAAAAAAAACAGGACTATGAATTGTTCATAAAAGGAAATCTTGGAGTAATACTGTAAGCCTAGCTTATCGAATGGAAAGAAAAATCGATCACCAACCCCTGTCGTCATCTTTTCTTCGCTTTTGCTCAGCCGTGACGGCTACCTCGTCCACACGATCCTACAACAATTATTTTTATTGTTTTAAAGATTCATTAAGCTTCTATTAGATATTTAATAAAATCTCTAAACTCACTCTTTTGCGACCGAGCTTCTTCTCTCTTCGTAACTCCTTCTGATCATCCCGTATCTTCGTCTTGCTGGAACGCTCCTTCTTCTCAACTCCAGCTTCTGCTCGTCGGACTTCCTTAGGAATGCTGTCTACTTTCCTTCTTTTAGGCTCTGCAATCACAGTAATACCTTGAAATCCTCAATTACTTCAAGTATTTACTAACGACACTGAGGAAAAAAATGTTTAAGTGAGATCGTAATAGGAAAAATACCTCTGTCAAGACCATCTTGAGGTGGACCAGAGCTCGCACTGCTATTCGACACGCTGGAAAGATCTCGATCCAAATTGTCCACACCTCCACTGTAATAGTGCTCTTCTTTGTAGTATTTACGTTCTTTCTTCTCTGGGGTCTCATCGTCCTTGATTTCATCTTTTTTCACGTGTTTTTCTTTCACTTCTTGCACCTCCTTCGTCTCTTCCTTCTTGCGAACCTTCTCTGGAGTCTCACTGCACAATAGCAAAGAAAATTGTTGAGTATAATAAGATTAATAATGTTTTTTTTATCATTATTGTGCAGTACTTACTGATGAGTTTGGCTGGCGGGAGTACGTTTTTCCCGTTGCTCTTTATTTTCCTTCTCGACACGACTGTCACCATTGCTGACTTCCTTTGTGGCAATTCCATTGCTCACTTTTTCATTAGTTTCGTTGTTTGCAGTCTCCGTGGATTTTCCAGCCTGAAATTAATCGTTGAGATCATTTTTATTGACAATACGGCTTTAGAAACTGTGGAAAAGAAATTGAAATTGCACGGACCTTATCGCCAACGTGATGAAAATCAGATTCGCGAATCATTTGAGGAGTCTTGGCCTTCAGCTGTCCACTGTAAGAAGTCGCCAGGACGTGGAGATCCTGTCGTTGTCCACGCTCTTCTTCGCGCACTTTCTCCACCTTACGCTCAAGGATCTGGGAGAGCTTGGCCAACACGGGGAAGTGTGGCAGGATTTTTATCAAGATGATGAGAGAATTACGAATTTGTACGTAGTCCTTTGAGTCGAGACAAACCACAATGGCCTAAATGAAAATAAATCACTGTTATTCTATTCTGAACAAGAATGTTTTTTAGCTAAAAAAAATTATGAATAATACCTTTGTGATCTTGTAGTGCCATTTGTGGCACACGTGTCGGTAATTCTCAAAGCCAACCATGTCATTGGCTTCAGAGAACTGATTGCTCACACGAAATTTCGTGACGAAACCAGGATAATTGCTGCATTCCTGAGGAATTAATAAATTGTTTAAACTCCTTGATGTTCCTCCTTTATTTTGCTGTATTGTTTTGAAAGAAAATTAGCGAGAGAAGAGAAGAAATAAGAGAAGAATTATTAAAAGAATTGTACTTTTTACCTTGTCGAAAATTGCTTTCTCTGAATGCCACCGCATAACAGTTTCCAGCATGGCACAAAGAAAACGACCATAACGATTCGCTTCGTTTTCAGTACAAGACGTTACTGAGTAAGTGATATCACAAAAGAGCTACACGAAAAAAACGATAAACATCATTTTTAGTCCTTGAATAGTCTGACTATTATTGCAAATAATTTATTAGATATACGCTACTCACTCTGTCGTAGCAAAGAAGTGTGGAAAAGTTAGCAGTCTTCAAAGAATGAATAGTGTGGACAAATTTAGCACAATACATGGCATCAACCGTGGTAAAAGTGCACCTTGGGAACAAACACAACTGCAGAAACTGTGTAATCGTCTCATTCTTTGCTGATTTTGCACTTCTCGACAAGAACCAGGAGTCTTTTTCCTGTCTGAGATAGGCAAAGACCTTTTCAACATGTTCCTCCTGCTTCTTCTTTTCATCCTGGAGCTTTTCTATCAGTGTCGTATAACGCTCTTGCTCTTTCTTTCCCTTACTGACATTCTGATAAGTAAAAAAATTTTTTTTTAAGAATCTAAGTATCAATTTTATTTTGTATAATTGCTCACCATGTCCTTGGAGTCTGCAGCTTGAACTGCCTGTTGCTTGAGCTTGTTAATCTCTCGTTGATAGCTCTCAGCAGGAACAAAGAGATCGTACATTGACAGTGACCAAAAAGTCACAAGGAATTGTGGAGAAATGTCCTCCCAGACTTTTAAAGGATGCAGAGGTCTCACAGATTGTGCAACAGGTGCCATAACAGTCTGAGCTGCCTCTGCCCATTTCGCTTGCTTCATTGCAGATGACATCTTCTTATAATTGGGATCAGCTTTGCGTAGTGCATCATATTTTATCTGATTAAAAAAAAATATATGTATATATGTATTCTTTTAATATAGAGCCTGCAAGTTCAATTATGAAGAACTCTATAAGGATTCAAATTCAATTTATCACTTACATTAATGGCATGAGCAAACATTGGCCGTGCCAAGAAGAAAGCAACATCAGCATGAATATGATTGTCTTGAAGCATTGAATGGATACTTGGTAGTCGATCCACATATTCATCCACTGTCATTGTTGATCCCAAAAACGTGCCAAACTGCACCAATGTGTCTTGGCACTGATCATACAATTTCCCTAAGCAACAGAAAACATTATTAGAGTTTTTTTTCACAGTCAAATAAATCAGACGAATTGGAAAATAAAAATTAAAACTAACCGACGAGCTTCAGGTGAGACTTATCTGTTTCACGATAGACAACGCAGTGCTTCTGCTGAGCCATCAAGAGACATAGAGCTACTGCCAAGTCGTTCTCTGACAGAGCCTCTTTCAATCTCTGCGAAGATTTCTTCGTATTTCGAACTTGACTAAAGTAACCAGCCTGGAATATTCATTTCATTCATTAGGATTACAATCACAATGTAAAAATTCGTTTTTAATCAATCAAATATACTAGGAATAACTATATTTTACCTCATTCTTCAAGAGATCTCCACCAGCCATTGCGTCCAACTGATCTGCAGTCATTTCTTCAGCAGCTTCAACCCCAGCCATCTTTTGCACAATTTCTTTGAGTATCAACAAATCTAAGCTGCAAATCAAAATCAATCAACATATTTAGTATTATTTGTCGCTCATTTTCATAAAAAGCTTTTGGATTATCTGAATCGGATACACCGCCATGGTAGATTGGATCGGAGGGTCAAGAAAACTTGGAATCTAAGAGAAAAAAAGAAGCATTTAAAAACGACAGCAAGGATTTAAGATTATATCTCTACAAAAAAAACTCCGATTGTCTATGCCAGCGTGCCAATTATTCCATTATCTCTTTTTCATTATTTCCCCTTTCTTCGTCTCATTTTAATTGCATCACGATTCTTCGTATTACCAAGATCTTTCTCCAAGCCCTCTGCAACTACTAATCTCCCCCATGTTCGCCCACTGGCTCTCAACGCGTCTGAAATGAAAGAAACTCAATCTAACACTCAATTCTTCAGCAAAGTTAATAATTAAGAGTATACAAATCTGTTACAGGCATTAATGAAATTCAATTGTCCACAAACCATTAAATAAGTCCAGAATTCTTCATGATACTTTGATATACAACTCGTAATCAACATTAATCCCCTCTCGACCGCTTTCTTTCTACACTAATCCTTTAAGATCCTTATTGTTATGCAGTTGTTCGTCAGAATGCAATAGAATATCGTAGAACATGGTAATAGACATCGAAGATTTTTCGTGAAGCACATAAGGACATTTGTTTCTGGATTTTTTTTGTACATTATATAGGAAGGCGGATATTTTTTAAACTCCTCTTATGGTTTCCTTGACCACACGCAGATGCCAATCGTATTCTCCAATAATGTGTCTCCGAGATCAGTGAACACAAAATCTCACTTGTCTCCATCGTGTCGTAAGACAGTGAAAAAAACTATTTTCCAAGCACTCTCAAAAAGGCATGAAACCTACCTTTTTTGTGCTTTGAGCTGATTAGCTACGTATTGCAGCAGGCCAGTTAGTTCGATGTTGTATTTTTTAAATATCGCTCCACAAAATGAGGCAAGAGACTGCAGCCACAGTGATATACTGTTACCATCGTGCTTCAATCGATCACGATCAGCACCAGCTAGAGCTTCTACCAAACAATATCCAAGCACGTCGTAAGATATGTTTGTCAAGTATTTTAAAGAATCCACAACAGGTCCTGCAATATTATCACATCGTTAATAATAATACTTTACGAATAGAGATTTGTTTTCCATACCTATGAGGTTGTCATAAAGCTGGATTTGTATGAGCACATAGTCAAAGAGTACTCCAGGTGAGGAGTGAGTTAATTTGCCAATTGATCTTCCCACTGGCTTGATAGTTTCCTTACTCACACGTTTCATAATCGACTTGATTTTCTTCTGAGCATCAGCTCGTTTACGAAGCAAAGCTGCATGCTGCAAGGGTGTATCATTTTTCCATCTTGCATAGAGGCAGTAACGATTCTGATAGGGATAATGCTTGAGGATATTCCACATTTCCTCAGCAACACAGCAATTACAGTCCATAAAGGACAATGAAGGCAAAAGGGCCACATCGAGAATCGTCAAAATGTCGTAATACAAAGTACTATTGCTTTTATCTACTGGTTGTTTACTCGAATCGAGTGGGCATTGTTTAATAGCTGCATGACACAGTCTCATGATCTTGTACATGAGGATGGGATCGTGATGGAGATTTGGACCGAGGATTATGAGCATGGGTAAAAGACTGTCGTGAATGTCAACGAGATTCTGTATGGGTTTTGGTGCAAGGGATGAATTCAAAGGGGGCACTTTACGACCTGGCAATTTTGGTGATATTATACAGTGCTTTCGATAAACAGGCTCGATCAGGGATTGAATCATTTTGCATAAGGCTAAGGATATTGGTCGTTGATCAGTCAGACAGTGATCTGGCAGACGATTGAACAATTTTTGAGCAACTTCCCAAGCTCCAATTTCTAAAAGTGCCTCGCACAATCCAAATTTCTGATTGTTCGAGTACTTAACGTCCTGAATGCTTTCCTTCTCTTCAGGCACGTCTTCCTTGTCCTTGGTTGAGATAATACTCATTTTACGAACGTACTCTTTAGCCTGACGCATCGTTTGCTCATGATCTCTAATGATAGTCTTGTCATCTGGCACGAGCCAAGGCAAAATATCATCTAAATCAATTACACCATGCTGCAGCATGAGTGCAGTAACTTTTTGCAATGAAAAAGGAGTGGCTTCAGCTGTGGAACGATATTTGAAGCCTAATACTTCACACAGGACTTGCTGATCACTCATGTATGATCGTATAAGAGGTATGAATAATGCATCATCCTGTGGTCTGTTCTCAAAAGTCTCAAGTAAGATATCAAGAACTCTGTTTGGATCGAGATTAAAATAACCTGGGAATAATGATTTAGCTGTAAATCTCAGTTGCACCTAAATAAAATAATGTTAAACAGAGAAAAAGATTCGTGCTTCTTACCTATAAGAGATTTTACAATTTCTAGAGTAGTAGACACTTCATCTGCTGGCCTCTCCTGGTTTAATTCTACAATGAGTTTTGAGTATCCCTCACTTTCCTCTCTGAACAAATTGAATTTACGTTGCTTGTAACTGTAAAGAATGAAGTTATATTGTCGGAAACACAAAAAAAAAATATGTTAAACTTGTATAGAAGACTGTAATAAAGTACATACTAAAGCTTTGTTTTGACTTTAATGAACTTTGTATGAAAATTACGGTTCTTCAGTGTTCCCACATCTTGTAGAGTATCTATTTCCAATCGTTCCTTCAGGATTCTATCTGTTAAAAACTGTAAAGCAACGAATAGTAGAGACAGAAGAATAGATAACAAAAATACAAATAACTCCATTAGAACAAATTTACCAGTTAAAATTAAATGACAATAGAGAAAATTACCTTTTCGCTTTCTTTTACGATGTAATAAAAGTTGTTTCTGTTGTCGTTGTGCAGTTCTGCATCTATCAAGGAAAATAAATCCACAATTGTCGATGGTATACTTGCATCGATGCTCTGTAATAAAAATATTACCTGATTCATCAACATCATTTACATTAATTTGAGGACAAAAAACTCGATTATAAAAAAATCCTGGCATACCACTAGTTCTCCTAAAGTAGTGACCACATTGTCCTTCTTTACAGTTCCTTGGATCCCACTCGAAATCAATTCGTATAAGCCTCGTCTCCATCCTGAAAAATCAAGAGATAATGGTTTATTACTTAGATTACTGTTGCTTTAGGCGCAAAAAAACTTATCAGTGTTAGGCATCAAATGAACATGGAGACAAAGCGAGAAAAAAAAAACGTGGCAAATGCACAGCATACATAGAAATGTGTATTAATGAATTACCTGATGTGTCGCCTTCCTTAAACTTGTGCTTGATTAGCTTGAGGCTGCAAAACAGTTGTTAATTGACAATTAACTCTTCGGTAGAGCGATAAACTCAGATATTTAAAGTTGCAATCATCAAAGTCACATAGTAAAGGGAACGGAATGAATTCAATAACAAATGTATCGTGTTCCCATTGTTTTATCTGACCACTTACAAATCATTTTTTCCTTGTTTATCCCATGTTTTCCATATCTCTGAATTCCATACTTTATTACACGCCATATCGATTAATAATTATTCAATTTTTAACTTTAAAAACAATCACACCAATATCGCAGGTTAGTCGACTCCGTTTTGCCTCAAAGCCTCCTCTCTCCGCAGCATCGTTGTTTTCAAAAATACATCGAAATCTAACCAAGATGGCGTCCTCCTAAAAGGACAATGGCCGAAATTAAATTATTGTTAACAATTATCATCGTTATTATTGGCGATAAAAATCCATATTTTATTATTTAAATTTGTTAATTGATAAAAAAATAATTATTTTACGTAGTACGCGCGGTTTCTATTTGAATGGTCATTGTCGCGCCATGAAAAGGCGCCATAACCTCGCAAAACCGGAAGACGATAGTTTTGCGAACGCGGCCGATGACGAGTTCTTTCGAGTAGCTCCATTTGTCGGAGAGGTAATGACGGATTTTTCGTTAAAAGAAATCCGTAAACATCGCTGTGATTATTAGTTTAATTTCATAATTATATTGACCAAAAACAATCTACATTAATCGACGCACAAAGATCATAAGATATTTTTTAACCTAGTGACTAAGTAATTAGATTTTTTGAACTGTGCATGTGTTCAACGTTTTGTTTACACCTTCATGGCAAATAACCTCTAATTCAAGTTTTTTTTTCTAGTGGCAAGATAAACGTTGACTTAATATTCGAATTATTATTTGGTATTTGTTAAACAATTTTTTCTTGTTCTAAGTACAAAAGAACTTGTAGCTGTGCTTGTTTTGAGGTTATGACATTTGTTGACATTCCTAACCTCTTATTCAATAGTCAAACATAAAGCTCAGTCGAAATCAAAGGGGTTTTTTTTTGCTAATATTGTTGGGTTTTATTGTTTTTCTAGGTTAGAAAATGGCCAAGACCACTGAGAAGAAGGGCAAGAGCGCTATCAATGAAGTTGTGACGCGCGAGTACACCGTCAATCTTCACAAACGCCTTCATGGTATTGGCTTCAAGAAACGTGCGCCCAGAGCCATCAAAGAAATCAGGAAATTCGCTGAGAAACAGATGGGAACTCCTGATGTGAGGATTGACACTCGTCTCAACAAGCAGCTCTGGTCCAAGGGTATCAGGTAATTGAATTTGTTAATGAATATAAATCACTTATGTTTTGCTTGAAATGTTTATCTCGAATAGGTCAAAGTATTCTTGTGGATGGAAGAAGACTAATACATTCTGCATTAATATTTTTTCCTAAAACAATTCAATTTCATTCAGCATCTCCTTTAAACTAAACTCAAACTTTAATAAGTAACAACTGTTGGATCAGTTACAATTTATTCTTAATGAAACCCAAGCTTTTATCTATATAAAACAATCTCATCCAGAATTATATAAATATCAATTTATTATTTCAGAAATGTCCCATTCCGAGTTCGTGTTCGCCTTAGCAGGAGACGAAACGACGACGAAGATTCTGCCAACAAGCTGTATACTCTCGTAACATACATACCAGTAGGCACATTCAAGGGTTTGCAAACTGAAAATGTTGACGCAAGTCAAGATTAATTTATCTTTATAATAAATAATTTTGATTCGTCTATAAAATTCTATTTATTAATAGAAACCTATATCCATGTAGCTCTAAAATATGTCCTCAATCAATCGGATAACTAATGTCAACGACCTATCTCAATACCGTCAGATCGTGTCTATCGATTGAATTACTTCAACTGCATTCTATTTTCACTGGATTTCTCGATTATTTGATTGAGCTACGTTTATTAGGATATTTGGTAATAATTGGTGCTTCGCGATGGTGTCAATAGTTGATCTGCAATATAAATGGCCATTGGTGATTCGAATTAACAAAAGGTCAATCGATGAAAGTTCGTTAAATTGCACTTCTATCATGACTCTTCTACTGCATTCAATATCTCTTTTTCAGCTTCCCCACTGGTTAACTGATTGCAGTCGAGCTCCTCCTTCGTGTAGTTTTAATTAAATTATAGGACGATTGTCCCAACATTATGCGTGCCCTTTCATGCATGGTGTAAGTGGCGTTGGTTACCATTGTTGAGTGGTTCTGCTCGATTTCCATTAGTCCTGAAGACGATGTCATCTCAACATTTGGGATAATGTAACATGAGCAAAATATCGACTATCCATGTCAACGTCCTGATTAATAATTTATCTTCTTAAGTGGCTAAGCCACCCTTGAAAGACAGAAATATTATCTAAAAATTACCCTTTACTTCTGTGATAATAATTAATTCAACACAGTCTTCCATTTATGTTCACCTACAGATTAGGAATTAAAACTGCGAAGAAGATCTATATAATATCCATAAATTCTGAAGATATTTCCACTTCTTTAGAACAAAATAATTTTACAAAATAATAGTTTGTTTTTATTAAAAAAAAAAGACAATAAGTCTGTTATTAAGCGGTAAAACGAGATAAGTTGACAATTTATTGAAAATTTTCGAAATTTATATTTTTTCAAATATCTCAAAAACTATCATAGATACGATAAAATTGCAAGAGACCTTTTTTGTAGGAAATTGAATTCTCTACAAAAAAGGTCTAATGCAATTTTGATCTATTTCTCATAGATTCCGAGATACAATAAATTTTGTAACAATATTGTTCTTCAACATGGATATTAAAATTTTTATTATTTTCTTTTGATAAGTATTTTATAGATTGATAAAATTAATTTATTGTCCATACGTGTGATAAATAGTATCTAAAAAATAATGTTTATTTTTCATATACGATTGACGACAATAAGTCACTGTTATCACGAGTAATGGGGAGGAAAAGAGAGAGAGAAAATGAACAACACAGAGAGGGAGGGATATATACAAAGTGATCGGGCGCTCATCCCGGCGTTGAGATATTAAATTGTATTCCAGCGAATTGTTGGGGGGTCCCGCGGGAATTGCGCCGACCAATATTTAATCAACTTTGCAGGAGAATATTATTCTCCGGACAAATCAAGGACATATGTACTGGCCTACTGTGTATTTGTATGTGAGTGCACATGCGTATACAGGTCTGTAGTCGTCCACGTATATGTATGAAATAGAGAAAGCAAGAATCGAGATATAGAGGCAGGGGGTGTTTTACCCCTGTGAGCAGTGAACACACCATGGCAGCGTGTGGTACACGTCGGGAGCTTGGGGAATCCCTCGGGAAACGGATTCAGAAAAAGAGGGTTTACCGTGTGTGTTTCCAGTCGTTTGCACTCGTGAGAACAAGTGCGAGGCAAGTGTCGCATCGCGCTTTCCCATGAGTGCATTGATGCCTCAGGCTTCACACAAAGATAAAAGTCGATGTTTTAATATCTTATTAAATAAAAAAGAAAATATTTCTATTGTTAAACGGTAAAAGGAGCTAAGTCGATGAAAAAGAAAATTTCATTGAAATTTTTCACAAAATTTATTATATCTCGGAAACTATGAGAGATAAAGCAAAATTGCATATGACCTTTT
>JABSMT010052101.1:0-12773 GCA_018902335.1 Eumacrocentrus americanus
CCTTTAATCGATAGAAGACATGTCGATGAAAGTACTCCAAAAGGTATAACTTCATTATTTAACATATATGTATATTAAACTTGAATTTAAAAAATATCCATATTCACCGTAATATGTATTGATGTTTTTGGATCCAAGAGCAAAATTCATCCGTGTTTGTAACTGCTTTCATCTCCATCCCAAGGATTTTTAGTCGTGCAATAACATACCAAAGGAGTCCGGCCATTTGACAATCCATGCTAGTATAAGAGCTGCACTGCAAAGCAGCAATTGCCTGTGAAATGTAAATTATGTCCAGCACAGGATGATGTTCTACATTAAAAGGATATCTAGCATCAGCTGGCAGAGGTTGCGGTAATATAATTGGCCCTAAAATGACACCGATGCCTCCTGCTACAGCAACAGCAATAAAACCAAGGTGAACGAAAAAATAATTATTTATATATTGTACAAAAATTGTTCTCTCTTGCGGATTGGCATGGCGTACGTACTGCTCCATTTCATTGAATAAGAACTGTAATCATAATTGTAAATGAATATAGAAAAAAAATATTTTTAGTAAGTCTTAATTTAGCAGCTAGACCTGCATTCGGCGAAGTTGTACTTTCCAGACAATCATTTTCACAGGACATTGACTACAAGCAAGTGCAAGAGACATGGACTTCATGAAGAGTATAATATCTCTTCGATCATCATATGCAGTATACAACAAAGGGAGTGCAGTTGATAACGATAAAAACCACGATATCCACCATTTCATATTGTAAATAATCATTTCACGAGACGTGGCATTTTTACTAGGTGGCCAAGAGCAAACTAAAGTGACACTATATTTCGTGAAAGTAAGTAAGAACTCTGGTGATATCACAACCATTGTTTTATACAAATACAATTTCACGTCGCTGAATGTTTATCGTCCAACGATATAGAGAAACCCTTCCACACGGGAAATTGCGAACTTATAGTATATACACGTGGGATATACACGGCTGTAGCCAGTGGAATAAAATATTGAAATATCTTCGATAACGCTAATTATGGCAGATGGTATAATTACACTGTTATTATGAAATTAAACTCTTCGAGTCTCTTTTGATTATTCATGAGCCAAGTGTTTGTATTCGAAACGCACACGATTGCGAACAGAGCTCAGAAATACTATTAATAATACGAGGGCTATTAGGTAAGATAATTGTTTGGTGGAAAACTTATGACTCAACGTCCGGAGCAATAGAGAAGCGAGGTACTTACCCCTTACCTGTACACACTGTGCCGTTCGTTCGCAATATATCGCCGCATAGATACATATAGTTTTGGAATATGTAACAATTTTACGATAAAGTCAGTAGTGAAGCAGTAAAAGTAGATAACTCCAAAATTATGAAAAATTTTAGACACTTTCATTTTTATAAATATCTCGAAAACTTTAAGAGATACGGTAAAATCTTATTGAACCTTTTTTACAGGAAATTGAATTCTCCACAAAAAAGGTCCTATGCATTTTTGTCAACGTCCGGAGCAATAGAGAAGCGAGGTCCTTACCCCTTACCTGTACACACTGTGCCGTTCGTTTGTAATATCGATGGTAAAGCGTCCACACCTATCACATTTTTGATGTTTTTCTAATTAATATAGAGAATAAACTGTTCACGTGTTGATTTAATAATCTTTCATTCGATTTTATTGGATATTTTAATACCAATTAAATAGGCTAGCTCATAGATTAACATAAAAATAAGTACAGACACATAATAAAACAGCAATTATACTAGCTATAATCATTTAAATTTCAAATTGGTAATGCGCGCGCATTTTTCCCGCGCTCTGCCGGCAAATACGCGAACTACAATTCAAAAAGTTAGAGCCCTAACGCCCGTAACTGCCGTAACCGCCAGTCGAATCGAGTCGAAAGTTTGGTGGTGGGTTCGAGGGTTCTCACGAGGAGAAACGAAATATATTTGTGCAATTTTCGGACTGTATTTTTGCCTTTTTCAAGCAGAATACGCACGAGACGAAACAGGCATTCACAATGAGTGAGATGCAAGGTCGAAAGAAAGATAAAAATCAGCATATCCAAGTCTTTGTTCGTGTCAGGTGAGTCTATGAATGCCCTCTGAGACGCTTGGCATGTTAAACAATGGCTAAACAACAACCATTCGTTCCTCCTACATTTAAATGTCTCGAGCCTGTCGATACATCGATGCACGGCTCCATTGTCCTCTTATCCAACTACATGGAGCATTTTATTTTGATTATAGACCTTCAAACCAGGCTGAACTCTTAGGGAAATCACCATCAATCATTGAGGTTGCTTCACCCAAAGAAATCGTCGTGAAGGAGAGGCCCCAGGACAAGTTCAGCAAGAAATTCACCTTCGATCGTGTCTTTGGTCCATCATCAAAACAGGTTGGAGCACTGTATAAGTATATCCTAACCTCTCTGTAGATACTCTATTACATGGAAAAGAAAGTTCCAAGTTTATGTCCATAATAATATGTAAAAATTGTACACTAATTCAGTAGTGAAGCGGTAAAAAAAGATCTCAAAAATTATGAAAAATTTAAGACACTTTTATTTTTGAGAATATCTCAAAAACTTGGAGAGATACGATAAAATGTTATAGAACCTTTTTTGTAGGGAATTAAATTCTCTACAAAAAAGGTTCTATGCATTTTTATCGTATCTCGCATAGTTTTCTGGATATAATCAATTTTGTAAAACATTTTAATGAAAAAGTCATCTCGACTTATCATCTTTTACTGTTTCACTACAGAATTTACGATAGAGAGGTTATTGTCTACATTGTGGAAATAAACATCTATCTAATTGCATGTTAAATTCTTTCACAGTTGGATGTCTACAATGCTGTTGCCAGTCCACTGCTGGATGAGGTTTTGGCCGGATACAATTGCACAGTTTTTGCTTATGGCCAAACAGGAACTGGCAAAACCTTTACAATGGAGGGTTTGTCGAATGATCCTGCGATTCATTGGCAGTCTGATACAACAGCTGGTCTGATTCCCCGAGCCTTGAGTCACCTCTTCGATGAGCTGCGTTCCATAGGATCCCAAGAGTACACAGTAAGAGTCAGCTTTCTTGAGCTCTATAATGAGGAATTGTTTGATCTGTTGTCACCAACTGAAGATGCTTCGAAAATTCGAATCTTTGAGGATGCATCGAAGAAGGGAGCAGTGATAATTCATGGACTAGAGGAAGTGACTGTTCACAACAAGAATGAGGTGTATAAGATCTTGGAGAAGGGATCAGACAGACGTCAGACTGCAGCGACTCTCATGAATGCACAATCCAGTCGTTCTCATACTGTGTTCTCAATCACAGTGCATATAAAGGAGAACACAGTCGATGGAGAGGAGCTCTTGAAGACTGGAAAGCTCAATTTAGTTGATTTAGCTGGCAGTGAAAACGTAGGAAGATCTGGAGCTGTGGACAGACGTGCACGAGAGGCAGGCAATATCAATCAATCGCTATTAACACTTGGACGTGTGATAACAGCTCTTGTCGAACGAACTCCTCACATTCCCTACAGGGAATCCAAACTTACGAGACTCCTGCAAGAGTCCCTGGGAGGAAGAACAAAAACATCTATTATAGCTACGATTTCTCCTGCCAGCGTTAATTTAGAGGAGACTCTGTCGACATTGGATTATGCTCATCGGGCGAAAAATATCACTAATCGTCCGGAGATCAACCAAAAGCTCTCGAAGAAAGCCTTACTCAAGGAGTACACCGAGGAAATCGAACGTTTACGTCGAGATTTGCAAGCATCTCGCGAACGCAATGGAGTATATCTCGCACAAGAGAATTACAATGAAATGCAGTCGACGATTGAGTTCCAAGGAAAGGAAATTGAAGAAAAAATCAATCATATTAAGGCCCTGGAAGACACAATGGTGGCTAAGGAAAAGCTTTTGGAAGAATTAAAAATTGATTTGCAGTCTACTAAACAGCGGGTAGCACTAACTGAACAAGAAAGAAATGAACAGAAGCATCTGGTGGAAAGGCATCTGGAAACAGAGAATAGATTGTACAAACAGGCTAGAAGTCTTCTAGACGTTGCAGACATTGCAACAACTGATACTTACAGACTTCATGAGAAAATTCAACGAAAGAAAGAGGTCGAGGACGTGAATCAGCGTGTGGGTGAAAAGTTTAAAGCAGGCATTGGCAAAATATTCGACAATATTCATCAAGACATCACGGATTATACTCAGGAGTTGGTGAAATTTTATTTTTCATCGAAGGACGATATCACTGCACAGACTGCTGAGAATTCAAAAGCATTGGACACGTCAATACAACATGTATCGAGGGATTTAGTCAGTGATGAACAAACTGTTGCTGGCGAAATAAAAAAACATTGCAACGAATCTCAAGAGGACTATCAGAAATGGATTGAAGAGCAGATTCAGAGTGTCTCGTCTGTGAGTAATACAGAGTGTGAGATCTTGCAGAAAATTCCTGTTGATTTTGCTCCAAAGATTATGCAGCTAGTTGAAAACAGTGTGGCACAGAATCTTCGACATATCAGTGATGAGACATCAAAGAAATTAAACAACTTAGTCGAATATGTACAGAAAACAATCGACAACACTTGCAACCGATTTACTGAAGATCGTAATTCTTTGCAAATAGAATTGGATACCATGAAGAATAATTTTGAACATTCTCTTCAGTTACAAATGCAACTGATGGAAAAGAATAAGCAGCTCTCACAGATATTCGACACGTTCAAAGATGGATTCGACATGATTCGCAATGATCAGGATGTAGAGAACTCAAGAATGATCGATTCTTTACATACGGAAATTGAAACTTGTGCAAATGTTAATAATGACCTGGAAAAATTATCTTCCATCCAACAGGAAGTAAAAACATTTGTCGATAACGATATTCCCAAGAATGTAGAATCAATTGGCAGCAATTTTTCATCAGGCCTGCAATTCAATTGGGAACTCAACGAAAAATCTGTTAAACAGAGTAGAATCGTGACTGAAGAGCTGAAAAAAGAACTCGATAACAATTGTGAACGTTTAACGACTTACAGAAACGAGGTCGTAGCTAAAATGAAGGAGTTCCAAGATCGAACAGAATCTGATAGATCTACCACACTGTCATCAATTGACAAAATTAATAACATTGTGTCAAAAGCAGCCAATGACCACGAAGAATTCATTAAAGAGCATCGACAGAAGCTTCACAATAATGCCGACGAAATGAATTGCAAATTGGAGCAGCAGAGAGTTAATTCCTCGAAATGGAATAGTAAAATAACGTTCCACGTCAATGAAACACAGGATCAAGTCAATAAATTCTTTAAGGATGACTTAAAACGTGACGAGCCAACTGGATCAACGCCTGCCAAACGAGAGTTCCAATATCCTCGTGATTTGGCTGCAACTTCTCCCCATGAAAGGATCCTCCAGAGATTCAGGTCGATGACAAATTATCAGAGCAATGTTTCACCAGATCGTGAAGACGTGTTTTTTGCTAACGATAGTGTAATGACTGAATTCCTCATGCCACATGCAGTCAGATCATCAAGCACAAATCTTTCTGTGAAGTCATATCGACAACCCGAGGATGACATGCAGCATGTAATCACCAAGAGTGCCTCGACATCTGATATTTCTGATATTAGATACAAATCTCCAACAAACGCTCCATCCTCAGAGTCTGAACTGAGCGAGCCTCGTCTCAGTAATGATAAAGAGAACAGTGATGAGATTGTCACCATTCCAACAATGAAACCGACTAAATATGGATTTAAATCGAGGTCTGCCAGTAAACGTATTCTTGGGGCTCGAAATGATATATAGGTACTGTAAAAAAAAAAAATCTATCAAGTATATGAATGAAATTCTTATTTTTAACACTTTTTATTTCATTGTGTACTTTTATTCGTAATTAACTAAACTGAACAAGGAAATAAGTGGCAGTAAAACTATTTTTAATCTACAAAATAAAAAAATTAATGAAATCATAAATATGAGAGACATATTAATTGTTACCTCTAAGACTTTTCATATATTTGTATTATTATGTATTTGTATTTGAAATAAAAGACCGGAAAAAAACTATAATAACATTCTTCGTTCACATATTTGATATTGGAAACTTATTATAAATTTTGTTTTCTTTCAACCAAATACAATAAATCTTTATACATTGAGTTTGTTTCTGAACTAAAAATTACATGTGAACCTCACCTTTTATTATTATTTTCTGATAGACTGATATAATCTGGAATCTGTAAGAATTTCATTAGACATTATGTTATTTCAATTGAATTTTGTTTATTAATCAAATGAATAATATCGATATATTATTACAACTCTTTATATTGCGAACTATTAAACTTTATTATATCAATCCTTTTTTAATAATAAACGAATCTATTTTTTAAGATATCTTTTCAAAAATGCGCTCCAGCGCATCAGTATAAACGCTTATAAACCAATATGCCTATGAAACCAAAATAATATTTTTCTCTATTACACGTTTCATATTCTATATTTATTTTTTGGCATCGTAACTATGCTAGCTTCGATTCGTATCAGTTTAAGTATTTCTTTTTTTTTTTCTTTTTAGATGATAAGTTACTTAGGGGACTGTATGGTAGTATAATACGTTCCAAATTGCTCGCTTTTGTTTGATTCTCTCAGATTCCGGCAATCTTTCCAGCTCTGCAGCCACTAACATGCCAAATGGTATCTCTGAGTTGCTTGCAACTACAATGTTAGATTGATTCGGCAGACGTGGCTCGATTGTCGGAGCGATAGATAACAAGCACGATTCTGCAATGTCAGAAGATGAAGACTCTTCTGCTGACGGAATTGAGGCAGAACAATTAGTCGAAGCATTGGATTCTTCAAAAGTCGACGATGGCAAACGCGCCGTTGAATCAGGAACAATTGTATACAAAGGGATATGTTCAATTGTCATAGACGATGGAGCAGTCGAAGTGGATTGGATATATTGCTTTCCGAAGGACTTTAAGAAGTTCACAGTTGGATTTGTCTGTGACTTCTCAATTGGATTATTCGATGGCGGTGACGTGAGTTGAGATGAGATTGTCGAAGATACTGTGGTCGAATTATTAGATTCAGCTGCATCAGTAGTTCCTGACAGACTGACAGATCTGCTTAAAGCACTATTTTCTCCCGGTGGTAGACAAACTTGATTGTTGACTGGTTGTGCATCCTTTGGTCGTTTAGAACGTGATGATTCGCCGGTGGACGATCTGAAAGAATAGCACGATGATGCATGATACTGCAAGGCTGTATATCAGAGATATAGCTGTTAAACAAGCCATAAACTTACCGTCTTTTGATATGTTTATCTAAGAATAACATATTGTCATATAAAGAAAATATCGTTCGCTGACTATAAGCTCCATCGACATCTTTATTCACTTCTCGTTCTCTGCGACGTTTCTCTCTAACAAATCTCTCACGTAGCCTAGTCCATCGATTTCGGCAATCTGAAACTACAATAAAGTTCTTAATTATTTATTAAACCCTTTTATAAAATTGATTATATCTCGAGAACAATGTAAAATACGACAAAAATGAAGAGGACCTTTTTTATAGAGAATTCAATTTCCTACAAAAAAGATTCAACAAGATTTTGTCGTATATCTCAAAGTTCTCGAGATATTTCTATTTATCAATGATAATAGATAACAAACACAAATATTACCTGACATGTTTATTGACGACGCAATTTCTTCCCAAGTGCTTTCTTTCATCAAGACATCTCGGAAATTTTTGTCTTCGTGATCGTATAAATTGGGATATGTTCGAACAGCATTGGCCAGTAATTCATCGATTAATTTAATATTGTCATTTCCAATCACCTGATCATGATTATCATCGTTTAATTCAAAGAACAGCATATTGCAAAATCGTTCGTGATCGCTCATTGTGTTGAATTGTTGCGAACATAACCTCACTATCGCCGTGTCCAATTTCAAATCCAACGCCATCAGACGCGCAAGCGGGAAAGTTTGTGATTCGTTGTTCATTGAGGTTAAATTAAAGGAGGGAATGTTTCTAATTGGTTAATCTATTCGTGAAAATAATGAAATTATCTGAATATTACAGAGGAGAGTAATTAATATGATTTTGTTACTGTATAAATACAAAACAATCTGAAATAAAGATCCAATTACTATTATTATTTTGTTATTATTATTATTGTTGTTAGGAAAAGAGTTGGGGATTCATGGTCCAGCTTGTCCAAAAAATGAAATTCATATTTCGCGCGCATTTTCGTCACGCCCTCTGTCGATATGGTAGAGCTCGGCGCCGTGTTACAGCCAGAGAGGTTATGTTGTTTTGGATTCCAGATATCAAGCAAGAAAGCTGTGTATGCAAATATATTTAATAGACAAAATAAATTATGGAACCACTGCAAACAGCATTAACATCCATTAAAGTCCTACGCTCGAGTGTTGGTCAAGTATTTGAATCTCTTGCTAATGGATTGAGAGCAGATCACGGTGAGGAAAATAAGGAATCCAGATATTTAGCAGAGCTTCAAGAGCTTTTAACTGCTGTCAATGTAAACTTGAGGTAATTAATTCATGGAATTAACATTAAAAACATTAAATCTAACCAATCTGTTATTTTGAATGTTTTTCAGGGATGTTGAACAAGCTGTTAACTGTCTAACTGCACCTCCAGGTCCATTTAATTTAGCCAGCACATCTTATCTCAGTCAAGAGACAACTCAAGAGAGACAAGCACTGTACAGTACACTAGTGAACAGTTATAAATGGACAGACAAGATTCATGAATACAGTAATATTGCTCAATCGCTGCTGAGTCAAAATTCCCTGAAGAGATCTTACTACAACACGAGCAGATCAAAGAGGGGCAGAATTCAGACAAGCACTCACAATGTATCACCGCAGTATGTTTATTTAAAATATTCAATTGATGTTTTTTTTGTTCTCTTATTCAGGATTTTATATAACAGAGATTTGTTTCTTTCTCTTTTGTTAAAAGGCAAGTGGACTCCATGATTGCCTCAATAGATCGTCTCTACAATGAAATGACTGTCTCTGTTTCTCGGCCCTTTGCGTCGAATGCAGTTCTACACGTTACGTTGAATCACACTCTAAAAGGAGCAATAGCATTTAAAGGTCTTATGGTTGAGTGGGTGGTCGTAAAGGGATATGGAGAAACTATGGATCTCTGGACGGAATCACGCCACAAAGTTTTCCGAAAAGTTACTGAGAATGCTCATGCTGCTATGCTGCACTTCCATTCACCGGCTTTACCTGAATTGGCTGTTAGATCCTTTATGGTATGTAATTCTAGGATGATCTAGTATTTATTTATGTGCTGACGAGGTTTTCTCATTGCTTGATAAAATTTTACAGACGTGGTTCGGCAGTTTTCGTAATTTATTCAATGAACCGTGCAAGAGATGCCAATTGCATCTGCACAGTGCACTCCCACCCACTTGGAGGGACTTTCGTACATTAGAGCCTTTTCATCAGGAATGCAAGCCCTGAGGAACTTCGGATAAGTGTAAATGGCATTGAGTGTACTTTGAAATGTTTCACATCAATTATGAATAAAATCGTAAGTTTTTTTTTCAAGTAATGTATCTTTATTCATTGAATAACAAAATTGACGATAGTATAAAGTTTGAAGGATTGGGAATTGTTTCAAGGAAATTATTTGCATAGTTATTTAATGCATTAACAGACGATCCTCTACTGATTAGTTATAGAAAGTTATTTCGATACATTTGTGGGTTATTTCGAAACATCTCATGGAAGTTGGTCCACACAGAGCTTCCTGCGAAAAAAATAAATAAAATTCGAGCTTTGTGTTATCAACTCATCACTGTTCTATTATAAACTGTTTCAGAGATTTTAATAATCCCATTTCAGTTTCTACCACTTTGCACTGTACACAATTGATCTAAAAGTTAGCAATCTATCAGCGCGTATTTTTTTTTTCTTTCTATATAATCACAGAGCTTTATATGGATTGAAAATGTGTAAAGTTTTAATTTTGTGGCTTTTCCTCAACTTCCTTATTCTGTTTTTTTTTTTTTACCTAAAACATCCATCCGTTACACACTATTTGAAATGATAATTACGATTTATTAACGATTATTTACATCGATTATGGAGTCAGGAATATTGATGGATTAGGTTTTGAACTATAGGTGTTCTAAGGGCAAAGAGAAAAATTATACGACACTGATTGTTTTTACAACGTTCAATGTTGAGTGAAATTATTACAGGATTATGCAAATACTATCTGCTTATGTTATAAAATCGTTTACGAACGAATGACCACATTAGTTTGTTTGCTGTTTGAACTTAAAGCGTGCATCATCAACATTTTCATTCGGTATACATATAATAGCTCTGTAATCGGTTAATTTTAAAACCCTATTGTATTAATACCGTTATTAGTATTATTTTCTTTTAATATATATGCTATGTGAGTCTCACATAATACTCATCGTTAGTATTATCATGTAAATATAACTATAAGTATATTAACGTAACTGTACACATTCACATTTGGAATATTTTGGCGCTCTCTCTCGTTCAAGCGCAAGTCATATTTGAATGGCAGTGAACTTATCTTACATTTTGTTTTATTGTGATCACTTGCTTGATGGACTAATCCAAATTTCTTAAGGCTCTATCTAAAGTTGCATCAATGACTTCAATATATATATAATCAATCATTGACTCGAAACTATTTATGCAATTATTGCTCATTTAATTTTTACCTATAAGTCGTGGGTATACGGAATGCGATATACGCCTAAGAAAAAGTGCCCTTCCGAATTTATTATTACAATTATTATAATTTATAATCTTGAGAATTTTATTTTACATTCCATTTGCCAGGCTCCATTGTCTTTTATCTATCAGTATAGATTTAATATCTCCTCTGTCGTACAAAACAGACAGCAGCTATATTCCTTGGTCGACATCAGTAATACAACATTTCTAAATTGCGCAGACATAAATTACTTATTCGACATATTGTTTCTTTTCCTCTTGGAAATCCTATATAAAGTTTGAGTATCGAATTCGAGCATACCTCCACCAGTTTGTCCTGTGAGCTTTTCTATATTATTTTAAACGAATTTACGTTGACGATAATGCGCCTGTCGTGCAGTTTAGTTAAAGGAAAAAATTCTCATTTCAATTTCATGTAATTAATATGAACCTTTTATTGTATTTTTCGCATTGATTCATTTTTTAAATGAATACTATACGCTGCGTCCTATGCGTTACTTTCCGTTATTATTTTCGTCGTCCCACGTTTCAATTGGGCACTTTGAAAATTCGAAGGAAGAAATAAATCTTTAAAATCACATTTCTCATCGGTTCATTCGTTAATGCTATTGGAGAAAAGAATCTCTACGTACTTTACTCTGAGTCAAAGTGTCTCGCAATTTTTTCATCGTATATTATATTATTCGAACACATACATATTCATTTGCAGTAGACAATTCTCTATTACGTGTGAATATATATGTGCGTGCGATGAATTTTTTTTTTTTTTTTTTTAAGCTTATATGTATATTTACGTTATGGGTTTTGTTGTTCTTTAAATGGATATGCTAGCATTACTCGATTTGCAATTTATTGTACAGCCATATTTGTCTTAAATCAGATCGCACTTTTATAATTTTTACTCCTTTGACATCTGCTTAGCAATGTGCCCACGAAGATCATAAATTTCAGCTTTCGATTACACGCCAGCACCTTGTATTTATGTTACTTTCTATTATCTATGTGTCTAATGTAGATCATTAATAGCTTTTCTTTTCGTAGATACTCTCTTATACGATAATGCAAAGAAATCTACAGTTTTACCATATCTTTCTGTTATCTTCAATCCAATAACTTTGTTGCTTCTTCCATTGATTCTGTATACGGTTCGGCTTGCGCAGTTTATCAATTATCAATAGACGCTCATATTTTCGTTTACATTGTAATATCAATCCGATTTAATTGTCAATTATTTTATCTGTAACAATAGTGAGATGTGACGTGCTCGTTCACTTTAGTAAAAATATCATTCGCTGTATTTATATTTTCAGAAAGTTTATAAGCATAGATATTGGAAGATAGCTATCACCTTGTCGCACAATTTGTGTCAGTGAAAAGTCATAGATTCGTTGAACAATCGATAAGTATTAAAACTTTAAATGCACATTGGAGTGTCCTCCGATTTCTTCACGTCACACTTCTATTGATTTTATTTTTTTTTTTTTTACTTCAATCATCATTCTCTCAATATCACATTGAGTACATAAATACAAGAATGTCAAAGTGCATCAAAAAAGTTGTCATTTGACTTGATACAACTGTACTATATTACCGTTCGGTTGTTGATATGAGATATTGGAAACGGACATTTATCATTAATCTTAATAACACGAGTCACCTGAAATTTCAATGAAACGTTTTTTTCTTCTCAATTCATTTGGTATTTTTCCTTTCTTCATATGAATTCTGTAGTGAAGCGATAAATGATGATAAATCGAGATAACTTTTTTCATTTAAATGTTTTACAAAATTGATTATATCTAGAAAACTATGGGAGATACGAGAAAAATGCAAGGAACCTTTTTTATAGAGAATTTAATTCCCCAGAAAAAAGGTTCAATAAGATTTTATCGTATCTCTCAAGACTTTTGAGATAATCGTAAAAATGAAAGTGTTTGAAAAAATTTCATAATTTTTGAGTTATCTTCTTTTA
>JABSMT010052112.1:0-12770 GCA_018902335.1 Eumacrocentrus americanus
TATGAATGCTAAGAGTTTACTTTTAAACACATCTATTCTGTTTGTACAGAAAATATTAAAGTTATCTTGAATTAAAATAAATCTTTATTGGTTTTTTTTAAATCTACAATTATTAATACATATTGTTTTTAATACATATCTTTTCCTCACAATACCCATATTACAATACACACGGTGAACACTGATGATGAAAGCACCATGCATATTATTGTCACCAGATTGTTTATTGAATATAATATTTCTCGTATGGGCGGAATAAACGAACTCTGAAGAATATTATATCTAATATCGACAATTTCTTTCGTTAAAACGAAATATAAAAAGCAAAATTATTGTGACTCTGAAAGAAAATGTATACTTAAATCTTTATTTTCTTCTCGTCGATGTTGACGAATTCAGTGTACTCGGGTGGTGCTTTGTCATCCGAGCATACTAACACAATATTACTGGCATAATTAGAATTATCAGGAGTTGGTTTACTCGTAGATGCAGTCGTCTTATCACCGATGAAACAGAGCCAGAGAGCAATTGCAGTTCCTATAGCAATAGAACAACCTAAGATCCATCGTGGAATCCCAGTGTTTTTCGATGCACATTGAAGCCAATCAGATCCTGGAATCGAAGCTGACTGCTCTACTTCTCCAGAGTAATCCGGAGATATACTGTAATCCATTGTCTATACAAAAGAAGGAAAAATAAACGAATTAATAGCTTCTCTATTCCAATAACTCTCTTATGAAATTGTGAACTCACTCCAGATTCACGTGGCACTGATTGAATAAATGTCTGAGGCAATTTAAATCCCTCAGAATCCCACCAGCCAGGCAGAAGTTCCTTCTTCAATCCTGGATCCGACATTATATCATTGTCAGGCATGTCCAGTGACATAACTAGAAGACGGTGAGGAATTATTTCATGCTGGATTGTCAATGCTACTGACAGCATTGACACGACATCGACAATTCGTTGCTTGGCCATGAAAGAGCATCCCGCCACACAAGCAGACCGTTCATTTAGAATTGTATAGGCTTCTGTACATGCTGACAAAAATTATACACATAAATCATTAGTTTCTTGTGAATGATATCAAGGAAGCCAATGAGTAATTGTTAGCTATTAAGTTACATGATTCGCAAGCGTCTCTAGTATCATTCAAGTCTTCCTTTTTTGTTTCTGGATCCAAGTCCACTAGATTGTAGAATCGACAGCCTCTCTGACAACATGACTTTGTGTACTCCATCTAATAATAAAACGAATTCAAATAGATTAGCCAAGAATGATCGTTACGTCGACGATGTTGAATAATTTAAGGAAATATTCAGTTACCCTATTGCCGAAGAAAGACGATGGCAATCCTTCGCACAATACATTACAGACATCGGGCCGATCAGCCAATTCATGGAGTAAGTCGCCTGCAACGAATTTTACAACAATCAGGGTGGAGAATAGAGCAAGATTTCTGTGACTTGTCATATCGCGAAGAATGGTTAAGTATAAACATGCATGTATAGAGGTAGAAGAGGCTCGATAAGCTGTTATTATCACTATTATCAAGAGTCCAGAACCCATGCGCGAGACTTGAAAACGGCGCCACGACTTTAAAAATACCCAAGTACACGAAAAGTGCACAATCATGCAATACATTTTCATGTGAAATAGCAAAACTCATAGCGTCATTATGGTAAGAATGACAATGATTTGACAAGAAATGCTAACGTGATGAAATAAACAAGCAATAGGTATATTAATAAGGATCCATTTTTCCTTGCTTTAACGATAGTTCGATAATTCTTTCTATTTTTACAAATATCTCGCCAAATTTGAGAGATACGACAAAATCTTATTCCACCTTTTTTATGGTAAATTAAATTCTCTATAAAAAAGGTCATATGCAATTTTTCCATATCTCGCAGAGTTCTTGAGTTAGAATAAATTTTGTGAGAGATTCCATTGCTTTCACGATAGTTCAATAATTCATTTTATTTTTACAAATATCTCGCCAAATTCGAGAGATACGACAAAATCTTATTCCACCTTTTTTGTAGTAAATTAAATTCTCTACAAAAAAGGTCCTATGCAATTTTTCCGTATCTCGCAGAGTTCTCGAGTTAGAATAAATTTTGTAAAAAAATTCCATTAAAATCAAAAGTTTGACCATTTTCATATTATCTAATCATTTGTGGTAACCAGATATCAATCTAATGTTTGCATAGGCATGAATTCATGCGTCCTTTGAGTATTAATTGATAAAAAAATATAATTGAAATGTTATTGAACGTCAATAGAATGTTATTTTCGTTTTCCAATGGTAGCATATAAGTATTTTTCCACAAGGACAAGCTGAGACTATACATGGCTATCATCGCAGTTAGACAATGACCCAGCGTGAAATAATAAGAAATTAATTAATATCCGATATTTGGAGTATCCTTCAATCGTTATCAATAATTATCTTCAATTATTTATTTTAGTTTCAAGGCTAACAGGGCCTCGAGTCTCGCTGAAATATCAAATTTGGGCGAGAGAGTCACCGATGAGAGAGTGGGAGTTGGCAAATTGTATATATATAAGTGTGCTACCGACGTCAAGAGCCATCTCTCATGTGTGTGCCGCTAACGGGTCAGTTGCCGTCTTGCCATTAACAGTTGTAGGCTGTGCTGTTCCGTCCGTTGATTTTTGGCTTCTCACTTTTTTTTTAATTATCAATTAATTGAAACTCCAACACTATCCTCCAGATTTTTAATCGTCCTTTATTACTCGTAAGTTGTATTTACCTAATTTATTTATACACCTTCGCCTTTTGTATTTAAAAAACGAGATTTCATCACAGCTTGTAATCGTGAAATCTCAGAAGGTTATCTCCAGTTGTATTTAATCTGTTCTGCACAATGCTTGTCATACTTTCATTAATTTTGTTATCATTAACAGTACAAAGCAATTCCTCTAATTACTATTTTTTTTCGCAGATATACTCAGATGACGCAATATTTGACATTACTGCGATAAGAATTAATGCCCACGTGCTGTACGATTTTTCAGCTCTCCTTTAACGCTGATGTTGTAGTACATATGTACTGATTTTTCATGGGAGACGCCACTCCAAATCATAATAAGAAACATTCTTGATTGTATAAAAATTTCTGAAAGTTTGAATGTAATTTCAATGATTCAAAGAAATTATCTTCTAAATCTTAATGAACTTGTCCATGTGACACTGAAGACGGTCTTGACCTCGTAATCTCATATATAATGTTCTTGCACAGTTTATTTTAACTTATTACTTTTATATTAACGAGATACAATTAACAGTATTATCATATGAAACTTTCCTACAATGATATCCCGATGTTTTCTTCAAATGTTGCACAATATCTCTCTTAACGTTGTAATTACTCATTTTACATAAATAGAACAAGGCTTTTGTTACAACAAAAAATAAGGAAAACTTTTAATGTTTTATGTTTAATTTGTTTTAGCTGTACCATAGATCATGCCTACTCATGTTGAAGAGGGATTTGCAACGAAGGCAATTCATGCCGGACAAGATCCATTACAGTGGAATTATTGTCCGGTCGTCGCTCCATTGGTCATGGCAACGACATTTCGCCAAGATGGACCTGGTGAACACCGAGTAAGATTATTGAGCAATTACTGTAAATGATCATTATTGTATCTCTCTATATTAGAACGCTCATTTTATAATGCCTTTGTTCTCATTTACAGGGATTTGATTATGGAAGAAGTGGCAATCCCACTCGTAATGTTCTCGAGGTATGTCTAGCTGCAATTGAAAATGGCAAACACGCCCTAACATTTTCATCTGGGCTTGGGGCAATCTCAGGTCTCACAGCTCTTTTACAATCTGGAGATCACATAGTGTGCGTCGACGATGTCTACGGCGGAACAAATCGTTATTTTCGAACATGTCTCGTGAAGAATAACATCACCGCTTCATTCGTGAATGGAGCAAACATCAAGAGTTTTATTAATACCATTCAAGACAATACCAAAGTAAGTCTACGGGCGTATCGATTACTATTACACGTGTAGAAGAAAGCTGCGGTTAACTTGGGATGTAATATAAGAACTTGTGGTCAAAGCAACTCACGACCACACGCTGCTATTCCAGGCTGAGAATGTCTTTCTTTTCAGATGGTGTGGATTGAGACACCAACGAATCCCCTGTTGAAGCTCATTGATATCAGAGCTGCTGTTGATGCTGTTAAAGCCATCCGTTCAGATATCATTGTTGTCGTTGATAACAGCTTTCTGACTTGCTACTTTCAAGTAAGTATACTTTGATACATATCCATTATCGGCGACATTGAATACGTTGTATTGGATCTCTGACTCTTGTTTTATTTTGAATGTTTTAGAAACCATTAGAACTTGGTGCTGATATTGTAACTTACTCGATAACGAAGTACATGAATGGACACTCTGATATTGTCATGGGCGCTGCGATTACTCGGAGTGATGAACTTGAGCAACGTTTACGTTTCATTCAGAATGGTATGATATTAAATTATTTTTAATTTATTGATTTAAGGCAATCATTCTTTTCTTTAAAGCATGCTGACAAAACCTCCTTAATCATCGTATTAATCTTTAATTAACTAAATTAATTTCTATTTTAGCCCATGGAAACGTACCATCTCCATTCGACTGCTCTCAAGTGAATCGTAGCTTGAAGACATTAGAAATTCGGATGAAGCAACACATGAAGGCTGGACTGACTGTCGCTAAATTCCTTGAGTCGCATCCAAGCGTAGATAAAGTTTTCCATCCCCGTAAGGAATTATAATCATTTAAAAAATAGGAAGCAATGAGGAAATAGCATAAACAATTTTTTTAATACTCTTTTTCAGTTCTTCCTTCCCATCCGCAATATGAGCTGGCCAAAAGACAACAGACTGGACACAGTGGGATGGTGACATTTTATTTAAGAGGCGACTCTTCAAAATTCCTTAAGGCCTTGAAAATATTTGCAGTAGCAGAATCACTAGGTGGATATGAGTCTCTAGCTGAATTACCGTAAGTCAAATTGATATTGGCTATTATTCAATGTAGAGGAGAGCAATCTTTATCATACTTTTATCATTATTCAGATCCGTGATGACTCACGCATCTTTAACGGAAGAGACAAGAAACGAATTGGGTATCAACGATCAACTAATTCGCTTGTCCGTTGGCCTTGAAACAGAAAGTGACTTGATAGCTGATCTCGACCAAGCACTCAAAGCTGCCCAGCTGTGATGGATTCCTGACGAACTTGGTATTATTCAACAATAATAAATTCATTAATTGAAGATTTTACATACGTAAAACTGAACCATTGCATCTTAAAAGTTAACAAATGTTATACATATATAAAAAAAGTTGGATTAAATTTCATCATTTCACCTGGAATGTTTTTATCATTCCCATAAATTCATGGGCCTTTTAGTGAAATTTAGAAAAATTTGATATACTTATCCCCATATAGCCTTTTACTCACTATTTATTGGTATGTTAAATCAATTATTGAATATTTAATAATGTGATTTTTTTAATCTAGACATATTTAATTTTTATGGCTCCAGTTATTGCTGAAAAAGATGATATCCAACTTTTTATACATACTTATGGTTGTGTTAATCTTTAAAATCAGTGCATTCGATCATGGTCATTCCATCTTTTTGTTCAGACTGCAAGATAGATGCTCAATCATTACGCAATAAAGAGGCTATTTTTATCCAGTCACGACTATTATCATGCAACAGAGTATTATTATTATGTTAATTGTAAAGATGCACTGATTTTTATTTACTTTTTAACGAGGAAAAGAAGCAAAAAACAATAATAAAATCAAATATTTCCCCGAATAAAGATGTATTCAATCATGTATTTTATTCTACACATGTTGGTAGCTTTATACAAATAAAAAATTAATCTCCACTAATTTACATAGTTGTCAAAAAAAAAACATAATAAATTCAATTAAATTCTGTCAAGACTCAATCTCTTCTTCAAACATACATACCACTCACCCTCGCAACTATGATAGGCTCTCAATGGATATTTATTTTTGAATTAAATCGTACTTTATCAATTTGAGCTTTGTCATACTCTTGTGCACGATTGTACAACAATACACCAGCAATAACTGTACACGTTCCCAGGGCAGACAATCCAGTGATTGGATTGTCGAATAATATCACCGATAGCCAAATGAGGAAGGCTCTTTTGGCCGTATTTGCCACACTAAAATAAAATATACAACATTATTTCATTTCCTAACAACATTTTCCTACGTAGAAATATTTCAAAGCAATATTATAAATACCTATGCGTAACAGGACTGATGTAATCCATAAGTACGTAAGCTGTAATACTTTGAAAGTGGAAGAAGACGCCATTCAATAAGAACGCCGACAACAATTTTATGCTAAAGGAATGTTGCAACGCATGTAAATCAACAAACACCAATGAAACGGGTATTTGCACCACAATTGATGCCAAACTCGTGTAGAACTGCAACTCCGCAGGACTAAAATCAAAAGAAATACGTAAAAACATACTTATATTCATTAAATAATAGAAGTTCCTCGATTTTCTTTATAACTTACGTGTATTTAAAATTATCACCACTAATTAACATTTTCGAATAGACGTTTTGCAGACATTCAGTGAGATTTGTCGCCATAGCAGCAATAAATCCTTTGAAATCGAAACTTATTTCATTAGCAGAGCAAAGCGCAAGACCTCCCATCACCGGGATCAAAGACAAATTTACATAAAGGCCTGTACGCTCGCCTGAAACAAAAATAAAACATTATTAATATTACATTGTAAAGATAAATGACACTGATAAGATGTGACAAATAATCTTACCCAATAAATATCTACTAATAAGAACGGTAAACAGTGGCGCACTACTTTTGATAGTCTCCGTAAAACTAACAGCAACGTAATTTAACGCAATTAATCCAAGTACTACAGTTGTAAATCGAGTACAACCAACAAAAATCATGTGTTTATAAAATCCTGGTGGTCTGACCAGTCGAGATGTCGTTCTGTACATGCCACAGGGAAAGTACATTTGTATAAATCCACAGATTGCAGTTGTAATCATTTGAAAGGCCCCTGTAAAATAGATAAATCATTAATCAGCTTTTGACATAAGTCAACAGAGACTAAATTCGATGCTTTCGAAATAGAATCAGCTGCATACCTAGCATTGTAGGATCACCTTCCATGTAGGAAAGAATGTATTTGTTGAGAAATAATGTGCAACCACTGAAAATATACCATAATGCTAAAAAAAGCAATGCTCTGGGATGTGTTAGTCCACCTTTTGGCTCTGTATCCAGGAGAATAGTTGTCGTTTCCTGTGGTAGTTTATAATCCACATGCTTCCCTCGATTATTGTCATATTCAAATGTTGATGTTTCCTCAGTTATAAGTGCATAATTGGAACGTCCTGGTTTTCCTTTATCCATGTTGCATTCAGTCAAGAATCCAGGGATAAAATGCACAGATTATCACTGAATGATACCTGATCCAGTCACTGCTATCATTGTGGGTACATATATGTCTGGCCCTGGAATCCTGGATATTCTTGGTTTCATGACATGCTTCACGTACTTAGATTGTTACTAAGCGATAGAAATAGCAACGATTGTGATAAAAAACATGTTATTGCCGAGCCACAGTTAGTACAGTTGGCTTATTGTCATAGAAAATTGAGTAATAATGAAAAATCTCAACAGAAAATTCAGAATTTGGCCTTATTATTTGATCAGTTGTATGTTGTCTCTCCTTTGTGCGTCACAGTTAATTATTACGATCATATAAAAATTGTGTTTCACCTGGAATTTCGAAAGCTTTGGACATGCAACAGCACATCATAATATTTGCAATGTCAAATGGAATAATTTATGTTTGCTTTTTCTTCACGTGGCGTGCGCTGATTGCGCGCGCCATTTAGGTTAGGTTTCTGTCGAGATAAGATTACTTCTGCTAGATGAATCTATAATCTATATTCTGCGATAGATAATCATAGACAATTAGATGTACCTAATTAATTAGGTATATTAGATATACATAATTAATTCGATAATCATAGATTAATTTCAGTAGTGAAGCGGTAAAAGGAGATAATTCAAAATTATGAAAAATTTTAGACACTTTTATTTTTACAAATATCTCGAGAAATTTGAGAGATACAAAAAAATCTTATTGAACCTTTTTTGTAGGGAATTGAATTCTCTATAAAAAAGGTTCCTTGCATTTTTGTCGTATCTAACATAGTTTCCGAGATATAATCAATTTTGTAAAAGGCTTTATTGAAAATTAAAAAATTGTCGAAAATTTTAGACACTTTTATTTTTATAAATATCTCGTGAAATTTGAGAGATACGAAAAAATCTTATTAGACCTTTTTTGTAGGGAATTGAATTCTCTACAAAAAAGGTCCTTTGCATTTTTGTCGTATCTTCGATGTTTTTTGAGATACAATCAATTTTGTCATAGATTTTGATGAAAAAGTTATATCGGTTGATTTGCTGCTTCACTGTTGAATTATTTGAAATTGATTTATTTGTATAGGAAAAATAGGAGAAATTTATCAACTATCTATTGATAAACATGTTATTAAATTCAATTTTTATGTCCGCGAGATCATTGAGATGAAATTATTGCTGACAATTTGGTCATACAACGAAAATATTTGAGCCCACGATGCTTTCATTTCAATTGCTTAAAATGAACTATTTTTAGCAAATTTGCATGAATAACGCTTTTAAATAGTACCTCATACATTTTAATCAGATATTATTCAATCGAGCTGTCGAAAAAAAAAACCAAAATTCCTGTGAATAAATTGAATTTGATGTGCAGAGATTGTTTTAACGAAAGAGCGGTTTTATAAATAAACCCAGAATATTTATGTGTAAACGTATAAAAATAAAACTGTTTATACGTCAAATTAAAAATTTATTTATTATCATTATTAAAGCTTTCCACGTGCGGTGAAAAATACTCAAATAATAACATTGATAATATGTAGTTAATTTTTTTTTGTTCTGGCTCACTCGAGATGTACAATACCATATTTCCTCTCAGTTAGCATAATCATGCTCAACTTAAGTACCATACATTCTTTCCACAACTCGTAACATATAGCATATTCCTATAATTATTTTGTAACAATTGAATTTTTTTAATCATGAAAATTAAAAAAAAACTGTATTATATTCTGTAAATATAAAGTACGATTTTCCATTCATAATTCAACAAATCACTGGTAAATATGAATTTATCCAATTCGTATAAACATTGTCAAAGGTTTCTTGTAGTCTCTCGATTTTCTGGATATTTTATAAAAAAAAAATATTCACGTAGCATACAACAAAGGATTAAATGTATTTGGATGCCACAGTGATCGCAAGGAGAATAATAGAAGAAGCAGTTGTGCTGATTGTGGGCGCAGCAGATTGAACTGCAGATTCGTCAGATGATCGTGCAGCAGCGTGACCCTGTAAAAGGTTTTCACAGGGCGTCACTCGCTTCACGAAATTAAATAGAGCTTCAGCAATATTTCCTGGTGTTGGATCGCTGCACTTTTCCAACTCTCTCACGACACATCCTTGAAGCTTTTCCATGTCACTAGGGAGGACAAAAGGATTCTATATACTCTGCATACAATGTTATAATTATATAAAAAAAAACTTTTCCCCACCTGCACTCTTTGAAGCCAAACATAAGTGTGGGAAGAGTCTCGAGACTGGGTGGTGCACCATTGGGAGTGATTGCAGGGATATAACCACCATAAGTAGCATTTAGACAGTCTTGAACAGCAGTCTGCTTCGATTGAAAACATTCTGGCCCACCAGCAGCAATGAAAACTAAAGAAACATGTGTTTTCATTATTAATTGTTCTTATTCAAGAATATTTACTTATTAAAATTAATAAATAATCTCTGACATTACTCACGAGCTATCCTGTCTCCTTCTTTATGGCAAATAAAATTTAGCAGAGAATCCGTAACATTTTCAATTATTCTCGTGCTGTTAACTTCCTGCGGGTCGAGGCAGGGTTCAACAACCGATGTGAAATTGGTCATACATTTTTTTAAAGTTGACTTCTTCCTACAGTACTTCCCAAAGACGATGTCGAGATCACCAGTCGGTCTGGCTTTTTCAACCTCATCTTGCAGCTCTGTCACGTTCACTAGATTCTTGACGCAATTTATCACTTCATCTTTGGCTACCATTATTTTGTCATAGGCCTCTGGATGGCCATTCTTTTCACATTTGGTTTTGAGCTTGTTATTTAAATCTCCCACTTGCTCAAAAGCGGTTTTGTTCAGAGCTTGGATGTCGACAGAGTCTGAGATTTTGTCCATTATTGCTGCAGTCGGATCATTTCCATGTACAAGACCACAGAGAGCTGAAAAAGAACGCCAAAATTATATTACTCTTGCACTATGTGTTAAAATAAATTCATTTAAATAAGTACATTCTTTAAAATTATCTTAATGATATCAGCGATGAATTTTTCAATAGCACTCTATAATATCTGGAATTCAATTTTATTCTCAAGCAGCAACTTTCAGTGATTATACTACGTTTAGTCAAATGGAAATGTATGTAAAGCAACGACCCGGAAGCTTAAAAAAACGTATAAAGAAGGTTCATGCTAAGTGGTAGCAGGTCAATGACTGCATATCAATTTTTTTTAAAACAGAATAATAATTATATCATTTCATCCATTATATAAAGCTGATTTATATTCTACAAATTTTTCTATCATATCCCCTTATTTTTCTTTATTATCACACAATTAGATCCTGAATTCATAACGTTTTATGATTAAAATACCCGCTATTATGTCGCCTGCGTGTGTGACACAAGCTTGAATACAATATTCAAACGCGCCTGTAATCACAGAAAGAAAGAAAGCGATGAATCTAAGTCTATTAAAAAAATAAAAATCTTCAGAACAAAAAAGAAAGACAGAGTCAATGTTAGATTCATTATCTAATAATCGACGTATTCGCGAAATTGAGGAAATAGAAATTGAAAAGACAAGTATTATACGGATGGACAGATTACGTCATAAGTAAAACACGCAAAATTTTTTAAATCCAGTTTACAGCTCTCTTGATTTACCTGTTCAATTTGATTATCGGAATAACAGAACCAGAACCAGTACGACGACAAAACTTGCTCAATATCCTATACAATAATATTTAAATTTATAAGCCGGTTTTGGAGCGTGTGTCTATGAATATAATGAATGAAGAAGTCGAATACAAAATTATTACATTGATGAAAGACAATTTAAAGCTCTAGTCTTTTACCACATCATTCTCGTATGCAATATTACATAAAATAACAATAAATAATACAAAGATGCTGCGAATAAACACAATATTAAATAGCCGATGATTATGATTAAACACACATTGCATGCAATATGATTCGCGTGAATCACGTGTGTATAAACGGGAATATCTCAAACTTTGGACTCACCAAAGCAGATAAAGATGAACATGGCGATTGGACGAGTCATTTTTGCAATGACTTTTGTCATGGAATTTTCCTTGATCTAATAAAATCGTATATATAATATCTCGGCAATTTTACTTAAAGACCTTATTGAAGACAATCCTTTTGAGCAAGACGAATATCTTGATTGACAATAAGAATTATTGGCCACCAAACCACATCCTCAGCAAGACAATTGAGCCGACAACGAATTGACAAATGATTTGTGTTCACATTGATGAACGATGCTTCTCGGCTTTCTCAAACAAATGATTGTCGACTAATTGAGAGTTCAATGTTCTGGAAAAGTGACGAAGTACATATAAATTACGTATGTGTATACAGTAGTATTTAGGAGAGAAGGATACACTACAAGATGAACTAACCAGACAGAAATCCACGTGAACACTGACCAAAGCTGCCAAGAATAACAAAGAGCCTCCGTAACCCCTCGAACCAAGTCCAGACCCCCCTGCCCCGGTGCTTCCTTTTAAACTTCGGACTCTCAGCTGTGTATATATATCATCATCTCCTGATCGATAGCCTACTAAAGAACCTGTAATAATAAATAAAATGGTCATTCTTTTCCTAAATTTGTCGTTGGTAGAAATGTTTAATTGATTTTATTGCCTTTTTTGATTAAATTAAAAGAAATCGTGTGGATGTTTTCCTTTTTTTTGTTCGAAATATTGTATTCAGTTATTAATGGGTATTATTTGACGTTAAAGGGCATGAGACAAGCCCTTAGGACTTTGTTATTGCTAACAATGTTTATCTTTTGATAATAAGATTTGCGCCCACGCACTGCCTGAGACGCATTCCCTCTTATAGGTTAGGTTATGTTGTCCTAGATGGCGTTCCAATCGCTGGATGATTTCGATTGTGAGGGCGGGATGGAGCTCATATCCTTTTGTCTTTCTATAAAAGGGAAGAAACAAAAAAGATTTGGATCGAGACGCTGGTTGCACTCAGGCATCATCACTGGAACATTTCAGCATCATTCTGCAGCATTTCAGAAACTCTAAGCTGGCCAAATGCCTCATTGCCTTTACATGCTTTGAATAAAGTAGAACAATAAATATGCTACGTGAAGCAATGTTTTGATAGTATCAAATATGATAACCACAGCTGTTATAGAGCTTAAATAACAATTTTAAAGAGCATTAATGGATGAACAAATATTTTTTTTTTTAGGAATAGGACCATATTTGATAATATATAATAAAATATAATCATAT
>JABSMT010052123.1:0-12769 GCA_018902335.1 Eumacrocentrus americanus
TTTTATTAATATATTTAAAAATAAAAAGTATCATAAAAGTCCTCGCTAAGTAAAATAAAATTCCAACGATTGACAGACAGACAGACGTTTGTTCAGGAGTATAAATCTAGCATGTTGGTCGTCTCGAAAGTTGACTTGGATCAAAATGATAGAAAATCACTTTTCGGCCTCCTAATACAATAATTTTCGTTTTCACTAAAGTGAAGAAACGTAAAAAAAAACGTAAGAAGGTATTAGGAAGATATTACATATTTTAAAAAAAGTTGTGAAATATCTCCAGGGGCTATGAAATTGCTTCCCGCTATCACCAATGACGATAATCATTTAATCGCTCGTATAGACTATTTTTAACTGATAAAATGAGAATGTCTACAGAATTGTAAACAAAGCTTGGAAACGTCACCAGAGTCTATGGATTCTTTGATGCCACCACCAATAATTAGTTTTAGGAATGTGGAACTGATCGATAACAATTGTGTATATATTCTCGAGAACTGTCTCCTCAGAGTCAGTTAATCAGTGTGCCTTCAATTGAAATCGTGTTACACATCAGCATCTTTAAAAAAAATGTTTCGAGTAAATACAGATACTTTTTTATATTATTATTTTTCAGTTGAATGAATCAACGAATAATGGGAATATTTGATTTTATTAAATAATTTCCTTTGTAGTTTTGGATAAAGTATATCATTATCATGTCTGCGATCGCCCTGCTCATGGCAGCACCCCTGCCCCAATGGGGTCACACTGATAATCAGACGTGGAGACCAACCCACCCATGTACTAACTGCGACTGGATCCCAATTGGTTCCTCGTCGCGCTCATCTTCCTGAACTAATTCAAGATCGAAGTTATATACAGGAAAACGACCAAAACAGTCAAGACAATATATCATAAAAATACGTAGAAATATTAATGATTATCACAACGAACCACATTATTTAATTTCTTTCGAATTAAATAATAATTGAATTGTGATGGATGGTGTCTGAGTTAAAATAAATCGATCAGTGAACTTGTCCAAGACTTTTCATAATTTTTTACTAAAAAAAAAGAAAAATATTAACAAGATTTTTTTAATACCCACCTCTTCTTATCCATCTCAGATTCAGTAGCAAAAGTGTAACTCCTCTGAGTTGGATCAGGCGGTTGAAGTTCGAAGGCATGTTTCCTGCCACCTGAACCTGCAGCACTGCCATGAACTCTAAATCCATGTAGACAAGCAACACCAAAGGCTTTCTCTGCATTGGCATCATCATAAAAGTACAAAGCAGCGTCCTTAAGAACACAATAACGTCTGGACCATCCTGTGGGTGAAGAAGTCTTCCTGGCGCGGTCCTGTTGCTTGCTCAGGTATCCAAAGCAGTCTGGTCGTTGGATAGCACACGCTGGCATCTGCTGCATCCTCAGAGAAGCATCCAGCCACGTATCAGCCTACAAGAAACAATTATATTAACTCAAATCTCCCATTAATTTTATCCAATAAACATACTTGATTATTTCTTTCAACTGCCTCTCGAATAACAGTCATCCATCGTTGGGCAGCGTCCTCATTATCAGCTGCCAGGTGATGAGAAGGTGCTCCCTGCTTCCTAATAACAAAACTGTGAGTCTTCACATCCGGTGTCACCTCCACGTCGTACTTGAGAAGCATAACAGCTCCCACTGGCTGAGAATCCTACAGAAATTCATCAGGAAAACCGTATTAGAATTTTTTATTTTTACAATAATTTATTTTATCATTCTCACCGTGTCAGTCTTGTAGTAATAAAGGCAATTGTCACGACGTAGAGCGAACCATCGCCTCACCCATTTATCAGTGGCAGTGCCAGACAAATTGATGCTGGTAGCGCGTCTCCAGAGGTAGCCTGAGCACAGAGCAGCCTCCACAGTCTCTTTGGGCCCACT
Organism: Eumacrocentrus americanus; assembly: GCA_018902335.1. Taxonomy (NCBI): domain Eukaryota; kingdom Metazoa; phylum Arthropoda; class Insecta; order Hymenoptera; family Braconidae; genus Eumacrocentrus; species Eumacrocentrus americanus. The sequence continues at coordinate 1,909 of JABSMT010052123.1, forward strand.
ACGAGTAACTCTGGGTGCTAAAACATTGCATGTTCTTGCTACCTCAAGCTCCAAGACATCAGGACCAGAGTGTGCCAGTCGAACCACCTCTGAATGTGTTGCATCCATTACACTTCTGCCATTAACACTCATTATTATATCGCCTACTTCCAATCCTGAACTCTCAGCTGGTGTATCAGGCTCAATTGCTGACACCACGACTGGCTTCGAGCCATGAATCCTGAATCCAAACTCTCCACCAGCTTCACGCTTTACAATTACCGTTTTATCGCTCTCTGGAACAAGAAACAAAAATGTCATTTAATGATTCAATGAAGCTGCAATCATGTTTTTTTTTTATGAACAATATGTATTTATAGGTGGGTTTATCCTTGGTGGAGGGCTTCCTTGACCTAGCCAGGTCATCCAGAAGCTGAGGAAAAAATAGATTATTGGATAAAGTAAAAGGTATAATGAAAAAGGGGAATCACAGAGAGTTGCGCCATAGAATATATATATATTGTAATAGTGAAGCGTGTCGTGGACGCATTGCTGAGGCTTACTCATGCTTTATTTTTGCCACGCCATCGAACCTGACGATTCAAGAGGCTCTCTGTCAAAGACCCCAAGCGTCTGACAGGCGCCAATGAGACCGCATCAATCGATGAAATAGCCCAGTGAACTATTTCTCATTTAATCTACCCTGCATTACATATTTCATTTGCTCTCTCGTTGGTATACAATCATTAAGATATCTCTATAAAGGCATTGCAGTATATAATCAAGGACATTCAGATATGAGCAGAAGACATTGAACAAGCAATTTGTCTAAGTCTAGCTTCCCTAGACACACACGTGTACTGCTGTATAGAATTGTACAAATGACTCTTGGCTGAGGCTCCAATAATCTTGAAAGTCTCGATTCAAGCACGTTTGTCTACTGTCGTGTCTCGTCACTCGTCTACTGAGCGAGTAACAAGGTCGAGGCTTCGACAATTTGCCAAATCTCAAGCACGAAAACGTGTGTGATTTGGCTGAATCAATGGTCTCTCTGTCCAATGTAGGCCAAACTCAAACACATTTACTTCGCCTATAAGCTTCTTCAGTGTAAATAAAATAATATATAAATTGTTTCTCCCTATTTATAGATGTTATTTACCAGGTTCTGGAGCACCAAGCTTGGTCAGGGCTTGGCCCTCACGACACCAGACCCTCAGCATACACTTGAGAAGCTCCTCCAAGGATCTCTTCAGCGAGACATCTTCACCCAGGTCTGGAGGACATCCAGAGCCTGCTGAATCGCACACCATGTTTGGAGGAGAATCTTAAGCACCCACGAAGTCCTTAGGAAACGACTCGCATTGGCTCAACAAACAGTCTACACTTGTCTCTGATGGTTTAATATACTCTCCAGCAACGAGAAGCTTCAAAACTTCGTTTTTTTTTTTTCAGACACCCTGAAGCCTTCCTGATAATCAAGCACACACTCAGAGTCAACCAGGAGTAATTGGAGTGTTGAATAAAATGCTTTTAAAGACTTAGAAATGACGATGAAGACTAATAACAGCGTTGGAGCTTTCTAGCCAACGGCCTCTTGGAATGCGACTCGACGCCCTGACCCACTGACTGTAGCCAAAAGCTGTCTTCTTCACTGGCCAATGCTCTCCCTACTCTTCTCTCTGGCCAAGCCACGACCCTACCAAACCCTTCCACATGAGGAACACGTGAGAGGATGCGAAGAATTACAGAGATAGAGAGAGTTGGACTGAGCCGAATTTATATTTAGACAAGTCGTGTGTTACGCGAGAATTAATTTTAGATTGGAACGTGCACACACACGTTTTCTTCGTCCACGTCAACGTCCTTCCAGCCTTCTTCTTCTGCTGCTGCTGCTGTGTTCCATTATCTTTGTGAAATGTTGCACATTCTTCAAATAGCCTCTGCTCTCTGATTATTGGAAGATAAACTCAGAGCTGATGGGCTAATATGACCTAAAATAAAGATTGAATCATCAATGAAACATGCTAAGAAGCAATGATAAAAATGAAAGAATAGTTGTTGTTGCATTGGATTCATTGGAAAAGCTCTGCTTGCTTTCTTCATTTTTCTTTTCTCTGTCTATTTTCCTCTTTACTGAATTCTTCCTCTTGAACTAGCTTCAATTATGGCTGGGAGGCCTCTTGTTTGCTCGGTAACACGACCCTCTGGAATGTGTGTACTGAGTGAGGATGGGTGGGACGACATGATAAAAGAGGCTGAGACACTTCAAGTGCCAGTGTGCTTTCCTGAATGTCTGCTCATGGTCAACAATGTATACTCCAAGTGAACAGATAATTTTTATCAGGAAATAAAGGGGCTTTTAGGTGTGTCAACTTGATTGATTGATCAGAGTGGAGAAGGAATATAAGAAGGAATGTGTGTGAGGGATGCTAGGAACGCGAGAAAGCTCGAACCCGAGACACACACGACCACCGTGTCGATTAAAAATAAAACGACCTTCACTTTATTGGTGAGAAACGTCAATCGACCACCGAGGAATGCAAAGCTTGCAGCACAACATATGCTTTCACTACAAGGCTGACCTAGATGCTTCATTATACAAAGAAAAACATTTATTATTCAGTTGGAAAAATCAATTGCTAGAATAATATTTAATAATTCAGCTTTAAAGAATGTTAAATAGACTCATTAATTATTTTTTTTTTATTGTTGGAAGGTATATTGTTTAATTGAAATGGCTTTGTAATGAATTGTGATGGCTTTAAACTCACCAAAACTCTTGCTCTGAATCCTCTTGTACATCTCTCCACTGCTCTTTCGATGGACCATTCTGTGTGTGGCTGCTTGGTACTTCTTTTTGAAGCACTTCTCACTCTCAGTAGAGCCTTGTGAGCCCCTTCGGTCCTTAATTGGACCCTCTGACGATTCATCATCGCCATCGCGACTGTCTGGTCGTTTCCACACATGACTCTCCTCGAGTTCTCCAATGTAAATCCATTCGTTGCCTGTATAAGGCTCGACATAAGTGTCCTCGTCCTCACGATCTAGATAACAAGACGATGAACATAAATATTTAGAATTATTTTTAAGTCTTAAAGATTAGAGAAGAAGAAGAAGAGAAAGCTTACAAGCAAGAGTCTCCATGCTGACATCAGTGCTTCTTGCATGAAGTCTTCTTCTAATTCCATCTTCAATTGACCCTCTACTCGATGATCGGCCTCTCTCCTCAGACTTGGCACGAACGTCACATCTTCCATTGCTTCGATGATACCTTCTCTCGCCCCTGTCCTCTGATCTGTATCTCTTGTCCAGTTTCTTATACAACCTGTGACTCGTGTGCTTTGCGGCGACTCTTGGAGCTTCAGGAGAGTCAGCGAAGCCCGCTGGAGGCTGTACAATCTCCTCTGTGACCTTAAATAATCATTTAATAAGTTCTTCATGCTTTAGTAATGATGAAAAATAATTTGTTTGAAGATTAACTAACTTCTTTGCCACAACTGTGACAATGAGGAGCATCATGATGGGCCACACAAAGCTCTCCACTCTCACTGTAGAAGACACTATCACTTCCTGGACTCACGGACCTCAGAGACTCTGCAGACAATGCTTTAAGTCTTGCCTCGGGACTTGGAGACTTTACAATGATTGCTGTGTGGCCATTGTGGCCAGGACTTCGTTGGTATCTTCCACCTGGACTCAAACGGCTCGAGCAGATGTCTTCCACAGGCCTCGAACGTCTTCTTGGCAAGCTTCCAGTCAATGCTGCATTCTTATCCTAATTATATTCATTTAAAATAGATTTTTATACGTCGAAACTTGGCTTTTTTAGCATTCAATAAATATTATTTACCTCATTGCTTCGTCTTCTTGCTGAAACATAGCCACTAGTCTTCCTCCGAGGGCTCTCACGTGTTCGCCGATGCCTTCCGCCCTCCTGATTGTCCCTGTGAAGATGATGATGGTGGTGATAAAGATGATAGTGATGACTGCAACTAGAATCGTCAGAAGTGGGAATCTGCACAGGATCCTCCACGGGTTCTCTGATCCAGTCTTCCTTCTGTGGACTTCTATTGAGTGTGTTCAATGGCGACTGAGTCAAATCACGTTTCTTGTTGTTCCTGTATTGTCCACGACTGACATTCAGCTTCGTTCGAGGTCGATGACGATGACTCGGCGTTGGACTGACGTCTGCACTGTCCAAATGCAGCTCTACACTGTCCTGATGATGATTGTGGTCGACTTCCAAGCCACCAGGGAAATCTAGAGTAAAGGTTTTCCTTCTCTTTCGACGTTCTTCTTCAGTCCAAGCGTGTGTGTCTGGCGGTGACTCTGTGTAGCCGCCGGAGGACGAGTGATGATGATCCTGAGGAGTTCTCAGATGAAACTAGAAGGTTAAATAATTTTTTTTATTGTTCTATCGCAGCTCTAGAGGCTTCTCAATGATGTTTAAGTCACTCACGTCGTGGTCCAGCTCGACTTCTGACGTGTGTCCACTCAGGGGCGCGGTGGGATAGGTTTCACGACCAGGATCAGGCATTGCATCTTCAAGATCGTAGCTTCCTGAGCTACTGCTGCTGGTGGATCGTGCTGGGGATGATGGGACAATGTCTCCCAGGGCAAAAGACATCTCTACTTCCTCGAGAATTGCCTGGGGACTCGTTGGCTCTTCCATGACAGCCTGGATTCATTGATTAATAGTTTATTTAGTGTTATGCTACGTTAGAATGAAGGAATGCTGGCAGATCTAGAATCTCTAGGGAGCCTTAGAGAGCAAGAAGAAGAATATGTTGGAGGGAAGATAGAGTTCATTCATTTTTAGAAGTGTTTAAGGAGAGGTTTGAGGTGTTTTCAGACTCACTTCGCTCCTGGCGAGGCTGTAAATGGAACTGGCGCTCTCGAAGGAGCTGCCATCGGCTGCTGTGGCAGTGGTGGAGGTTGGTGCTGAAGGTACAGTACTGGACGACGTCTGATGAGCACCAGGTCTAGACCAGGAACTCGTTGTCGCTGAGGTCCCAGTACCAGTTGTCCCTGTGCCTGTCGACGTGTTGGCAGTGACGTAGTCCTCAGTTGTCGAGGCTTCAGACAAGTCTGTTGTGTATGTTCTGCCTGAGTCTGTGCGTCCTATGCTGAGACCCAGTTCACTGGATGATTGTGACTGGGGTTGAGAGTGTGGTGGACCAGGACTTCGACGTCTCAGGCCACTTCTTGGTCGTCCATTCGTTAATAAGTTTGGTTCACTGGGGCGAGATAAGTTGGAAAAAAAATAAATTTCATTGAAATCGCTTCAGGAAATTGATAATATCTCGAAAACTATCCGAGATACAATAAAATTCCATAGAACATTTTTTGTAGAGAATCTAATTTCCTACAAAAAAAGTCCCTTGCAATTTTATCATATCTTGTGTAATTTTCGAGATATCGCGAAAAATCTAAAAGATTAATTTTTTTATGTAAAAACAATGTGTTGAAAACAAAATTGATTATAACTCGAAAAAGATGCATAGCAGGACAAAAATGCATAAGATCTTTTTCGTAGAGAATTAAATTTTTTACAAAAAAGGTCCCATGAGATTTTATCATATCTCTTAAAGTTTTCGAGATATTCATAAAAATGAAAAATGTCAAAAATTTAAGAAACACACCAAGGGGTAAGAATGACCGATGTTGGTGCTTCTAAACGTATTCGAGGACTCGGTGGGCAGATCTCAAGCTCGTCCTCTTCAACATCTAGAGCCTCAGTGTCCATGGAAGAACGTTGCTGATGCTGAAGCAGCAGAAGATGTCGTCTTCTCGACGACGGTGTGAGCAAAGCAAGCGAGTCTGCCTGGAGCACTGTCGCTTGGGACTCATTCCAGATGCCATCGCTGTGGTCCTTGGTCGCATCGTTCGTCAAAGAGTCGCTCGAGGCGAATGGGGACGATACTGTTCCAACGATTGGACACGTTCTGAGGAAACTGGGCCGACGTATTTCATATCTCGGACTTTCCTCGACTTTTCTAGTGCCTAAAAGTAAAGAATAATAATAATTCATGGTCTTAGAATAGCTCTTTGGGGTCCTGAGGACACTTTTACTAACCTGGAATAGACGTGGGTGATGTTGGAGACGTGGGAAGTGATCGAGGGAGAACGAAATCGCTTGAGGCAAGGTCCTGAACTCCATCTTCAAGGGATACACTTCGTTTCCTGAAGAGTCCACGTCGAATTATATTCTCGTGGAACTCCTAAACAATAATAAATCATGATTATACATGAAAAATCGTTGGAAAAAGCTATTATTATACCTCTTCATGGTGTTCCTCATGCGGAGAAGTGACTCTGAGCAACGAGAGGTCATCAGGAGTGGATGAGAACTGAATTGGAGGCCTGACAGGTCTGCTCCAAGGGTCTTGATAGTTCCTCCGACATGTATGAGGATAACTAGGAGCCCCAGCTTCATCAACCAGCTCTCTCCTCTCCACCCTGATCTCCCCATCAGACAGAGTCTTCTGAAGAGCAATAGGCCTCCTCCAGGCCAGAGGCATCTGTCCAAGCATCACCCTGGCATCAGGAGACACTGGTGCAGGCTTAAAATCAATCAGAATTTCTTCACCCTCCTCCTCAATCTCCTGTCCCTCTGCCAATCTGTCTAAATCTCCATTTGGAAGACTCTCCTGCTGATGAAAATCATCAGTCGTTGGAGATCTAGGTGGAGTATCAACGAGGAATGGTGACCTAGGAGGCTCCTCACTCTGTGTCCTCTGCAGAGGCTCATGCTCGACGTCCTCCTTGGTTCCAGCAGCACCACCCAACGGCGTTCCAAACTGTCCAGCCTCTGAATAACTCTTGGTCAAGATCCTTCCATTGATGATTCCATTGGTCTGGGCCCCCTGAGACACCATCTTCACTCTCTGAATAGTCCTGGGACTCAAGGTGACTGGTGGATTCCTTCGAAATGTCTCGGCAAGCTCTGTCTGTGTAGCTTGAGTCTTCATAGCACCTCTTTTAGTTTTTTCTGAAAGATGATAAAGCATTTTTTAAAGGTTCTTGTTGGATTTAATAGGTGTTTTTCTGTTGAATTTCTTCATTACCTAGTACAAGAATCTTTGGTTCTGGTGGTGGATAAGGATTAATCATGGGCACTGATGGTATCGAACCCTGAGCAGTCGGTTGGGAGTCAATGAGACGCTCATGATTGTGTGGTCTAGGTGGACTCCTGCTGAGTGGAGTGACGTCGAAGGAGGTCAACGTGTGCGAACGAGCAAAGCTCACGTGTTTGGGCTTTTGGGGTGGTGGTGGGGCTGGTGGTACAACTGGTCTAGGTCCCTCCAGCTTCATTGATTCCTCATCCTCAGGGAGCCATGTGTATCTATAATAAATGTTGTCCAATCTAATAGATTTCAAAGTATTGTCGAGGGAATTTATTTTCTCGTTTATTTGTTTCCCAGTGTCTTGATACTGGACTAGACTAGGAGAAGCATGGCAGGAGCCATCAGTCGCCCACATACGTCCCCATTAATGTGTGACGAGAATTATCTCTGGATTGTAAAGGCAAAAGTTGCCCTCAATAACAGTCAGCAATGAAAAGGAATAACAGAGAAAGAGACAGAGAGCGAATTGAAACATACAAATACATACAGACAATCTTCATGTAAATTCACGCTGGAATAGCTTGCATAACGATCAGTGAGCCTCGTCACACAAGCACACACATATATACTTAATCATCCAGCAGAATTGGATCAAGTAGCTTTCATCAGTTATTCAACTTTAAAAAAATTTATTTTAGTTGATTTTTCTTGGTTTTAGGATGATTTTGGACCTGGTGACTCACCTCTTGGGGTCAGGAGTCGTGCAGAAGGACGTGGGCCTCCTCCTGAAGTAGGAACTCTCCATCCAATCGTCATCGTCCAGATCATACCTGGAGATGCCCTTCTGATAGCTTGAATAAGGCTGTTGATAGAAGATCTGAAAGGGTTTCCTCGGGTAAGGAGCATCACAGATATTCTCATCACTGGATGCACTTCGTACACAAGCAGACAGAATAGATATACGTGTAGCCTGACATGGTGATGGTCCTTTTGTTGATAAACAACCAAAGATTCCACCGCCAGACTTCTCCACTGCATCCAACTGTCGACTTGTTATGCAGTATTGCTCCTTGAAGTCCTCCCTGGAGTACATGGGGGTTGCACGACGGTTCCAGTCCATGATTGTATTTGGATGAAGGTCCACCTGGGTCGACACATCCACCTAAACACCCAGGAATCCAATTGCAAAGCCCAGATTACCTAGTTAATTTGATGTATTCACAGGAATAAAAAAGCAAATGTATTATATTTCACAAGTGATATAGTGACTCTCGAGCATGAAAGGTCAGACCACAGCGACATGAACTCTCGTGTAACACATTAAGCGTAACGAGAACAAAGGAGAGACTCTTGCTTAGAACACGCTTTTGTTATATGTATGTATGTATGTATAATAGTGGTAGAGGGATAAATGTAAAGGGGGGAACTGTAAAAGAAGCTTTTCATTTATCAAGCCTGCCCTCCAGGCTACACACGAGGATGGGTAATCGTCGAACTACCCTTTGCGACCTCCCGAACCCCCTCCCAGACACCCTCTTTTACTCGAGCCCCAGCTTTATTTTCGCTTCTATCACGATATCTATCTTCTTTTCATGCTTTCAGCCTGCATAACGGTGGAGGGCTGCTTGGATTAAGGACTCACCCTCGCACACCAGCCATCATCCCTCGAACCAGGAAAAAGCAATTGGGGGTCAGGAGTTAGGTGGGCAAGGGCAATCCAAAGCCAACAAAGCAGAAATCTAAGGAAAACACTATGATATCCAACTGAAATTCAAACTTTTCAGCATCAAGACAATCAGTTCCTGGACACATTTCATGTTTATCTGAGTCATTTGGACCTAGAAGTAAGTCTAAAGTTTCGGGCAAAACATCCAGGAGCCAGGAATTAGTTGGACAATAACAAACTAAAGCTTACAAACCAGACATTGTAGGTAAAACGTTGAAATCCAAGCTTTTCAGCAACAAGAACACTAGTTCCTGAGGACATTTCATGCTTATCCAAGTCTCCTGAACCTAAAAGTAAGCCTGGAGGTGGGTCAACAGCAATCAGGAGCCATAAATTTTCTGAACAATAGCATTTCAAAGCTTAAAAACCACAAATCTAGGGTAAATCCCTGATATCCAAGCTTTTCACCATCAGGAATACCACTTCCTAAGGACATTTCATGTTCATCTAATCCATCTGTACCTAATAGTATGCCTGAGGGGGGAGGTGGGAGAACCTCCCCCCAGCAAGGCCAGTGACCTGTGTCCAGGTCAAGAGGACACTTAAAAACAAAATTATCGAAAGCTCTACAACTCTTTAATGACCTGACCTGAGGGTGATTTATGACCTGGCTGGTGTTTACCCCAGCTGGGTCTAGATTTCTTGGGTCCATGGCAATTTCCGCGGCCGGCGAACCGGCGCCCCTGTAACCGCGTGGCCGCCCCATGGGCCTGATGGTCGCTGACACTCCTGACATGCTTAAACAACACCCCCCCTGGCCGCACCCTGTCGTCGTACACGATTCTTTGGGCTTATCGATCAGACCTGATGGCACGCGGAAGGGGTGTATCACGATCAGGCCCTTTTACAAGCAGTGACTGCCTGGACTCTCGGCTGTACTACTCGCTTCACTCACGTCTGACACAATTCATGTTTCATTCACTTCGCGGGGCATTCAGGGCCTACACTTTTACACTTGGACGGATGAGAAATAAATGCTTTTTTGAATGAAAAAAAAAAAAATTTTTAGGGGTTGAAAAATTCGTTTGTTTTGGTTTTTCAGTCACTTGTGATGATTTTAGGGGATGAACCTTCGAGGGGTATTTATTTATTGAGAGGATACCGAGATAGTAAATGGTCCGGGCGGCGTCCACACCGCGCGCCCCCGACGCCTACTCAAGCGACTACTCGAGGTGGGGCAAGACATCTCGGGGGTGACTGTCTAGGCGGGGATGTGTCTCCCGTCTATATAGATGGAGAGAGGGATGTTGAATGGGGAGTGAGTGGGGCTGAAAGTGGACGTCGATGGGAGATTGGATGCGCGCGCTCTGGACCAGCCGTTGTCATGGTTACTATATAGTAGTAATTTTCCCTTTGTGTGTGGGTATGTGTCTCTCACCGTCATAGAGAGACTCTGAGCGTGATTTAAACGGCATCGGGTTACGAGATGTCGTAATTGAGAAATTATCGACTGGACAATTGATGCTCCGCCGAGTGGATGATGTGAATTTAATCGAAATTCATTAATTTTTTGAAATAAAAAAAATTTTTTTTTTTTAATTGTCTGACATAATTGGAATTTTTTTACTTGATTTTTTTACTGGACAGGGAAAATAAATAGACTATTGTTGGATTAAAAATGTTTTGTAATTGGATTTAGGATTTTTTGGCTGACTAATATGTGGGTTTTCTACTTAATTTTTGGATGAAATTTAATAAATTCATTAAATTGTTTCTTAAAGGAGGGAAAAATATTTTGTTGGTCAATAGGATTTTTTTTTTACATTTTTTCTCTCGAAATTAGTAGTTTCAGTCCTTTATCGTCAGACGAACGACTATTGAGCGCGCGACGTTTCTGACGGAGGGTAAGTAGTCACGGACGTGCTTTCTCAAGCGCATCTCAGTAGATACTGCCCTAACTGAGACGAGAGTGTTGTCTAACTCAGATAAGTGGTTCAAGTCTGGGCTAGATCAGACTTGACGTATTGCCCAAATGAATTAGCGGCCATTTGAAGGTGTCTCTCCTAATTGCCACTAAGGTCGTCGTACAAATCACACCCCTAACTCGTCATCCTGAACTAAAAACAAAAATTAGTAAATAAAAAAAAAG
>JABSMT010052134.1:0-12769 GCA_018902335.1 Eumacrocentrus americanus
TCATAAAATAAACAAATTATTATCATTTAAGAATATTTTACCAAATTAAATAATCAACTTTCTTTGAAATAAATAAAATATATCTGCAAGACAATTAAAAAAAAATATAATTTTCGTATTGGGAAACTCTTGGAGAGCATGCATACCTGTAAAAATCTATCTATTACTGCAATAGTAAGATAGAGTGTCTCTTGGAGTAGATGGAACTGTTGATGGACCTCAACAAGCCAGTCAATCAGGACACTTCGCATTTTTGGAGTTATTTCCTGTCCAGCTAGATATCCCTTCTGAATTGGATATTTAGCCTCGAGTTCCCTCAAATACTTGTAGATATCATTGCTGTAGATCGTGACTAGAATGGGATTGTTCCTGTCTGCCTCGTCAACGTCCTCGACAACCAAAAGATCCGAAGAAAACGCCTCGCTTTTGCTCTTGGGTTTTACACCATGCACTGGCTCAGCTTGGATCTCAGCTTTTACTTCAATTGGAACAACTTGAGCAATCTCATTCTTCAGCAATGGCTTTTCGACTTGAACGCTCTGTTTCTCTGGCTTTATTATTGTTTGGGGCTTAGTACTAATTCCCTGGTTGAGCTCAGACTTTTTCTGTATCTTCAGTGACAATTGACCAGGTTTATTTGTTGCCTCTACCCGACGCAGATTCGTCACCCTATTGCCGATTTCGCCTAATGCTGCTCGTCTCGTTTGTCCCGGCACTGCATTCACTGCAGATTTCGCGTGCTTCACATTCTCTTGATTCAAAATGTTCTGAAATATCAAGAAATCCATCTCAATACTTATAAGATCTGTTTATTAATGTACAATATACATGAGGGAAATGGACATAAGCGACGAATAAAGGCTCTCAAGGCTACATAATAAGGAATGAAGCAAAAACAGATTGATATTATTCCTGTTGTTAACCGGTGAAATGAGATAAGTCGATAAAAAGGTGAATTTCACTGAAATTTTTCACAAAATTCATTATATCTCACAGAATTATGTGAAATACGACAAAAATGCAAAGGAGCTTTTTTGTAGAGAATTAAATTTCCTACAAAAAAGGTCCTATACAATTTCCTCATATCTCGTGTAGTTTACGAGATATCTCGAAAATCCTGGATAAACTATTTTTTTTCAGTAGAAAAATTGTTAAAAATAAAATTGGATATAGCGCAAGAACTTTGTGAGATACGACAAAAATACATAGGACCTTTTTTGTAGGAAATTAATTTCTCTACAAAAAAGGTCTAATCAAATTTTATCGTATCTCTCATAGTTTTTGAGAAATCAAGGAAAAATTAATATTTCAAAAATTCTCGATAAACTGTCGATTTATCTCATTGTACCGCTTAATGAGAGATTTCAGCAGAATATTCATTGATCAAGTTTGAAAATTCGTTTTTCTCGATAGGCCAAAGGCATGAGGACTTGGCGAAGAGAAATTCACCAGACAATGGAGAGGTTCAGAGAAAAAAAGAGTGTGTAGCCTCGTGAGAAACGTCTCCCGCCAGAATTCCCGTTTCAGGTCAGATTCTGTTGAAATCCAAGCGTTCTTGCGCGGGATGCTCTGTGTCTTCAATGTCAAATAAACAAAAATAGCACGATCAGGGTACATTTGAAGGCTCAAATAGCCGTAATAAATGTTGTAGATCATTTACGAAAGGAATAACATCATGAGATTATATAACAGCAGTCGATTATTTTATTATTTGAAGGAAGATGGGCTTTAAAAAGAAATCTGGGCATTTAAACGCCGACGACGGTTACACACCACCCCCAATGGCCTGTGACCGCTCCCTCGGCAACCGTTTGTAACTCTCCAGCACGTTTGTCGCCGCAACGAGAAGAATAATTCAATTTTACTTACCGTAAGCGCCGTCCGATTACTCAATGCCATTGTCAAATGTTTTCTCGCTCTCAACTTATCACGAATCTCGATGGAATAAAATAAAATGGTCGATCAGAGTCTCAATGGTGCCTTTTCTCTCCTCCAACACACCGAATGCCAAATAACGTTACCAGATTCTCGTAACGACTCTGTCGATTTGAATTTGTTTAGCTGCTTCTCGCCTCGATTCTCGATCTAGCCGCCGGAAGTCATGGCGCCCTCTATAGAGAGCGCTGTTTGATATCGTGCGCAAGCGCGAAGAATTCCAGTACGCTGATTGGCCGGAGCGCGCCGCGCCAAAATTTGAATGGTCATTTTTTAATATGTTGTCTTATTTGCTATTTATCGATTGTGCATAGAATTTTTAAGACATAAATAATACTTTATGTTGAAAAACGATACTCTGTATTTGTTTTTGTTAAAGATATGGATGTAAAGTAAGAAAAAATTAGACTAATCGTGGTTAAAATGTAATTTGGTATGTTTGAAGAGATGTGGGGCATCATGGCGTAGTCAAACTTGTACAATTTTAATGGCGAAATGAAAAGAGGAAGAATTGTTGAACAATGTCGATCAATTTGGACATCAGATTGAAGAGAGCAAGCAAAATTTATCATGAAGGCGTAGGTATTTCTTTTCTAACCTAATTCTTTATTGAGGATGTTACAAATTAGTTGATTCGTATAGGTTATGCTTTAGGAGACAGTGGCTGGGTTGCTTCTGCTCCAAACGAGCTCTGATGTCAAACACGATGGGATTTTTCTTACAATGGAAGGTTCCGTGAACCTCCAGCTCAGCTCCAAGAACGTTGGGATCTTCGAGGCCTTTTATAATTCAGTGAAGGTCAGTAATTGTTTAAAAACAATCAATATAAATGGTTTAGAGCTGCTCTTCATGTTGTATTTAATTTTCCAGCCAATACAGTTGGTCCAATACACGTTGGATGTGGCTCCAGCAGGCAAGATTCCATGTGGAAAGACAGAGATTCCTTTTGAATTGCCATTAAAGCCCAGAGGGAGTAAAACTCTCTACGAAACGTATCATGGAGTCTTTGTAAATATTCAATATGTAATCAGATGCGACATAAAGAGAAGTTTTCTGGCAAAAGACGTGAATAAGTCGCTGGAATTCATGGTAGAGGATAAACCATCTCTTGGCAAAGAAATAAAAGAGTCAAGCAAGCACGTCAACTTCAAAATAATGCCTGAGTCCCTGCAAAATGTTCGGGATAGAACTAACGTTCCACGATTCTGTATTTCTGGACGAATTGACTCGATTATATGTAAACTATCAGAGCCTCTAACTGGAGAAGTTGCTATAGAGAGATGTGAAGCAACAATAAAATCGATTGAATTGCAATTAGTTAGGGTAGAGACTTGTGGATGTGCTGAAGGCTATTCAAGAGATGGTAAGAACATCTCAATCTTCGTTCTTGGTGATAAGAACCAAAACAATCATAAGTAATGACTAAAAAATTAATTTACAGCCACTGAGATTCAAAACATTCAAATCGGGGAAGGAAATGTTTGCATTGGGCTGCCTATTCCTATTTACATGATTTTTCCACGATTATTTACTTGCCCAACGCTGAGTACCAGCAATTTTAAAATTGGTAAGGGAAATATATACGTTGCTATACATGGAAAACTGTATTTTTAATCAGAATTTTCACTCTTTCAGAGTTTGAAGTTAATCTCATAGTCGTTTTCGAAGACGATTATCTGGTGACAGAGAATTTTCCAATTATTTTAAAGCGCTAATGATCCCAAAAAAAGCAACGAAATAAATACAAAACTATTATTATACTTTTCACATGTATATTTACGTTCAATATACGAATGACAATTTTGTTGACTAAATAAAACAAAAATTCACTTATAAATGCCACCCTCAATGGGCAATAAATTCATATAAATATTTGTACATAAATTTAATTTGGCGACTAGTCCAATCCAATCTTTTGGATAAAAAATTTGTAATACTTCTCCACGTTTCTGTTGTGGCTCAAACCAACAGAGACTAGTAGCACGACGTAGCCCAGCACAAGAGTGAGGAATTTATTTTGCTTGAGCCAACCAACTACTCCATTATTTCCGGAATGTCTGAAATAATAATCATCATAAAGATCCCCTGAATAAATATACACAATTAATAGTTTACCTTGATGAGCAAAAATCTTGACTGTAGACCAAAAGATATCGAATGCGCACTAAATCACTATTCAATGCCAAATAGTATTTATTGGGAACTTTTTTCCCAACAGCAACTTGCAATGTGCCGCTAGCATTGTCTGTAATTGAAGATTTGTTTTCTTCAATAACAGAAAAGATTGGCCTTGATTAAAGATAAACAGAATACTTACCCGAGTCGCCTTTTCTAACGTCTGGATGATTTACGAGCTCGCACAGCGCGACGCAACTCATTTCGCTGCCCAGCATGCTTCCACCCCATCCATAACCAACGGGAGACCATCTCAAGCTCACTCCCAACTCACTCGAGAGGTATATCCCCTTTCCAAAAATCCCATTCTATTGGACAAAAATTGATAAAAGCATATTTTTAATTTTTAATGAAAACCAAACAATAATTAACATACTTTACTCATGTGCTGTTGGACACCATAGTGGAGGATGGAATGAAAATTCTCTAATCGACTTCCATGATAAGCGTAAAATGTAGAATGTCCTTTGGTAGTAACTTTCCATCGATCTTCCTTCGTAGACTGATTTGGACTCATCACTTGGAATATCAAATTTGGCTTGCCAACTAATAACTCCGAGGGTACCTTATTCAGAACTGCTTCATACTGCAAGTTTAATAATATATTCAATAGTTTGCATATAAACATAGACTACACGACAACGATTTGATTAAACTCACAGCGTCCTTATTCACAGATTTTATGTATGGATCACGTAGACTTATTAATACCCAGTACAACAGGTCTATGGCAGCTTTATGAGTCTCATAGACTTTTGGATCTTCTAAACGCTCGTACATTATTGGTAGTGGAGGAATGACTTCGATAGCTTCTCTCTAAAAGAAAGAAAAGACAGGAATTAATATGAATTTTTTTCTTTTTGAATAAAACATTATTAAAACATCACCAATGCATCAATGTCTCTGCATTCATTTTTCGTGTACATTGGAGGGAAGGGTTTCAAACAACTGTCATGCCGATAAGTGTGACAAGCTGTTACAAAGAGTGACCACTTAAAGTCAGCAGCATGTGGATCACGATTGAGCAGATTTCTCAAGCTCAAAATCTTCTTTTCACCTTCCTTGAGGTCCTCTCGCTCCACCGTTGGCACATCAATTTCAGCAATCATTTTAGCATGACTTTGAGACTCGTTGTCCATTTTGAACTTGTCTTTTAGAGTCTTGCTGCACCATTTGCTATACATGTGAGGCTTTGTCTCCAAGCATGCCATCGTCATGGCACATACATTAGACCTGCCACAAGTACAAAATAATGAATATCTAGAAACTTTAAAATCTCCCGCAGCTTTCAAACTTACAAGCTATTGGCTAGAAACAAAAAAGACAGATAACTACATAAATTCGTACCAATCATCAGGAATTATTTTATTTCCCATATATACTCACACATTTAGATTACATAGAATTTATGCAATAACATTCAACACATCTTTTTCTCATTGATGAATTTCCGGTTTATACAGCAGCTGACATTCATTTCCTCCAATTGTTTTTTTTTTCCTTACATTATTATGATGTCATTTGTCATAAATGCGTTGTGGTCCTGTGTCAACTCCTCTATTCATTAACGGACTCAACTATATATAAATTGAATCGCCCTCTCAAAACCAATTAACGATAATGCCCAATAAAAACAAGCAATTGGTTAAATATCGATTAATGTTATTTCTGAGAGTATGTAATGCGTATATTGGGCATTATTTACAACAACACAATGATAATCAACGCCATTTCTTCCCTACTCCCTCATAATAATAAATACAGAGTGAGCTCATCTAGTAAAATCGTTGCCATCGTCAAGATGGCGCCAGTGGCGCGAAAAAATTTCAAAAAAGTACGTTAACCCATTTAATTCAAAATTCCGGGGTAATCACGTGACCTGCTCTCTCAAGGACGCCATTTTATTATCAAATTCAACAAACATAACCTAAAAATCCTCATCGTTTACGCAAAATACTTAATTAACCATAAATATCGCCTCCCATAACCTCTAAAACAATCATTGGTGGGCATGTTGCATTGGGAATTTTCGAGTCGTATATTGGCAGCTGTGCGCCTCAATGTCATGCCTCAAGGTAAACTATCGATGACGTCAGTGTACGTCACTTAACAAGTGGGAGTGGATGGATGGATGTCGGAGACGGTTGTGGTTTTCGCGAATCGCCCTCGGTATCTGCAGGCGACCTAACCGCTTCGACGCGATAATGCTTCGTGTGTCTTAGCGATGCAGCGTCTCGGAATAAGGCGGCGTAACTCGACGAAGCTAGGAGCATAAACGTGTGGAGAACCAAGTAAGTTAGTTGGCTGTATATACGGATAATCGCACGTGTTGTGTGTCGCGAGAGTGGACCCTCTTCTCCGTCGTCGTCGTCGTCGTCGTTGTAGTCTCTCTCGCGCGTTGTAGATGGAAAATCACCGAAATACGTTTGCGCATGTCCGCGCCCGCATGACGTCACGAAAATTGTGGTTTTGATGAAACTCTCAGGGGCCCTGGTACTCTGTATATGCGCTTATTTTATTTTCCTTTATTGTTTTTTTTTGTTTCTGTTCATACTGCCGATATGACTATCAAGAGGCTGGTGACGACGATGCTGGTGCGTCAAGTTCAATAATTTTGGGGGGACTTGAGCTTGTGGTTTGTGGTATGCGTGTGTGTTGTGTCTGTTGACTTGAGAGAAAGAGCGCGGCAACGTGAAGAAAGATAGTGTTACAGAGGGAGAGAGAGAGAGAAGAAAGAGAAATTAACGAGAGAACGCGCGCGAGGAAGAAGAAGAAGTCGCTGTGAAGAGGAGAAGACGCCGCGGGAACGGCGCCGGCGACTGCGGCGAAGGGTGGACGAGGAGGGGGACTTGTTGGGTGGAAGAAGAAAAATAAATGTAAGTACCCGGACACGCTTTGACTGTTTATCTTTACCGAAAAGTTCCGAAATATCAAATGCCTGAAGGCCACTGGAGCACGAATGACATTGACTTCTTTATTTGATATGCTTATATATGTATGTATGTACTTATCTGAGTTCTTGATTCAGCTGCTGAGATCTACCTAGAAAACGTGTGGACAATATTCAGCCGGATATGAGTTTCCATTTCAATTATAAAGATATTCATATTGTGGATAATTGATTACACCTATATATTTCTTGAGAATTGATAAGGAATAATAACAATGTATTAGGATATTGATGTGTGTCATGATTTGAAATCAAGAGCAAGTTTAGACTGGATATGTTTGGTTCAGTTGAATATTTAAGGCAACAGTAAACTGAGAAGCTTATATTATATTCCAACCGACATTTAATATCATCAGTGAATCGATGATGATGATGGTGATGATGATGTTGCTGTTGTATTGTTTTATTGACGAGCTCAATAAATGACATCAATAGAAATAGTAAAAAAGAGAGGAGGAAAAAGGAAAAGTCAAGAATCATGGTCGTATAACATATTCGATGTGACATTGAATCATCTTGAACAAATACAAATCGGTTGTTGGCGTTAAATAGTAGTTTAGTAGCTAATTACAGCGAGAAATCTGTTTGTTGATCTCAATTTAAACAGGTGTCTTTTTTTAAATCAGATCCACTGATTTTACAATGCCTGATATCCATATCCTGTGGTATAATCATTATTTAAGACAAATAATCAACGTATCGTCTCGTTAGCAAATCAATAGTGAAGCGGTAAAAGATGATGACTCAAAAATTATGAAAAATTTTAGACACTTTCATTTTTTACAAATATCTCGGAAACTTTGAGAGATACGAGAAAATCGTACTGAACCTTTTTCGTAGGGAATTGAATTCTCTACAAAAAAGGTCATTTGCATTTTTGTCGTATCTCCCAGTGTTTTCGAGATACAATCAGTTTTGTCAAAGATTTTAAAATGGAAAAGTTGACATGAAAAAATTGACGAATTTCTGTTGGTAAAATCCAACTAAAAACCCACAAGAAAAACTCTCCTTCAGAGTGGAGAGATTAATTCATATTTTGCTCAGCCGGTTCGTGAATCTCGCGAGACTCTGTAAGACGAAGCAACAAAAAAAAAAAAAAAACGAGGAGAAAAAAATTCGCTTGGGCCTTCGTGGATGCTTGCATACCACAGAATTTCCTGGCGTTGCATTTCTCCCTCTACTCCTCCTGTTCGCCAGCTCTTCTGCAGAGGAGAGGATCTTTTCGCGTTTGATACCGCCATCTGCGTGCCCCTGTCTTTCTTCTTATCCCGTGAAAACTGCACCGGTACTGCAGAGAACTGTCCCTCCATCTCTCTTCATCACTCTATCATCATAATAATGAAAACATGCATCAGCCATCTACACTCAAGATTAAAATGATAGCGAAATCCCAACAGCAATGTCGAGGCAATACACAATCTCAAGATCAACATGATAACGACCCCTCAGATTTCAAGCTCAAAGTCATCCTTGACTCTGTAACGAAGCATCTGAAGTCTTTTTTGTTTGTTCCTTCATCAATGAATATCCTATGAATACCCTCTATACACACTTTTGGGCGTGACTATGAATAAGGTCGGTGAAATGATCTTCTCTGCGATGATGAAAATCTTGATGATCAAGTCTCTAATCATCACCACAAACCTTCGGATGATGCTAAGTGATGCCTTATGGTTGCTCAAAAAGGTGTGATATTTAATGTATCTGTGACAGAGCATGTGTGGTGTAGTTAGACACACATGTATATACAGAACAAACATCTTTCAGTATTCATGATTGAATTCAAAGAATTCATCATCTATCTCGACGTTTTGACCGTGTTATTTGTCATGATCGTGACCAGGTCACTAGGATAAAGCTGTGATAAAGCTGTGATAACAGTAATTATTCAATGATACATCACCTGAAGTTCTTACCCACATTAATTCAATTCATTCATTCTAGATCTCACTGCTGCCTGAAATTTTGTGTGTACAAAATTGCATAAAAGAACCTCTACCGGACGCAATTGAGTTTATCTATTCGATCTGGTCTCCATCGCAGAGAACCTAGACCTACGCAACAGATAACGCAATATCTCTCCAAGTGGCATTCGTGAGCCAAGTCGTCCGAAGTCAAGGAGCGACAACAATAAAAAGAGTTGAGAGGAGGCAAACGTCACAGACCAAATAATGTCTTCAAGTTCATATCGACTCGACCTCGCTGAACAAAGCATATTCAATGTGGGTCCTCGAGGATATGTTAAAACGTAGAACGCCTATGACCTAAACATTGATTCTTTTCATAAATTCGAAGATGTCGAACACTTGAACTGGCTTTTCATGGACTCGACTACTATATATTACATATTGTTGAGCTTTACCATGATCCCAATATTGCTCTCCACACTTCCGGGATGAGTCTTCAAGCAGTAGTGAACCAAGATATCCATCTAGTGTCAACGCATGGTTCAATTTTTAATGACTGAACGACTGGGTAAATTATTCATTCTCAAGTATTAGCTCTCTTTGAATGAACTCTTTATTGTCCCACAACAAACAAGAATGTCCTTGGGTCCTCACGCTCAAGTTCATCAGTCACGTAGCATCAACTTCCCCATGAACAGTCGTCGTTATCGTTGGTGGTGGTGCTGATGGTTGGTGGAAGAAGGGAAAGAAAAGTCCTGCACGTGGCGATAGGACCACGTGGGCTTTTCGCTTGCGTCACCAAACGAGCTCCAACACCCCATCGTGTATTGATTGAGGGTGGCCATGGTCGTTTCCATGGCAACGTTTCTTTTACCTGCACGACGTGCACGATCATCTAACTATACTAGAGCATGGAGGAAGAGGGAAAGAGCACCACCTACCTACGTTCCCTTCCTACGTGTTAGCGCCTCTATGACTATATATTCAACCCCTGAACCTGTCTTTTTACCTGTACGTATTGCGCGCCGTTGCCTCACCTGTTCGCATCTCTAGCTTCGCTAAGGGTAGTTAAGCTGCCTATAGACGACACAACACACCAACCATCCAAGGCTCCTCTACCCACGTACTAGTACACACCCAGGCTTTACCATGAGCCCTGTATGTATATATACCATTAGGTTATACAAGAGAGCCTTCTTACTTTATCGTTTAGAACATTATTCATGACTTTAGCAGAGTCGTGCATATCATTGTCATTAGGATATCAATGATTTGGTTTGGGGTGGATGAATTAGTTGGATATCAGACGACCTGGTCCATAATCTTTGTTACTTCCTTGTCTTGTGATGGATCAATGAGGACAGGGGGCAGATCTGAAGGATTGTAGGAGTGAGGGAGAGGAACCTGAATGAAATCGATAAATATACCCTCTTCTAGTTGCTGTCTAGACCAGAGACTCTAGAGCTTGGTCTATATCTATTGTTTGGCTTTATCCACTCGGTTACTGTGTGTGATGGTTGGGCGACACTAAAGCCAAGCAGTATAGATAGCCTGCTCCAACCACTTTCGATCCACAATGAATTTTATTTTCAAATATACACGACGCGTCTAGCTTTTTAATAGTAACCTAACACAACGAACCAACCCAGACATATTTTTATACCATGTAAATATATATTCCTATAAATATGACCCGGTCGAGTGCATTTATAGTGTCACGTGCTTGCTACTCAAACTCTTTGGGAATTCCTTGTGAAGGTTGTTCAACAAGTTATTTGTTTTGATGCCTTCAAAACTATTACACACGAGTCAATAAATTTGTGTTTATACATATCTAAATATTAATGAGCGATTTCTTTTTTCTCTGCATTCATTTGAATGTATTTTAGATATTGGAGGGGTCGAGACCCATCCTATTACATCAATTCGTTCAGTCAATTATTCAGTCATGATCCAAATCCAAGCTGAAAGCCAGAGATAGAGAGAATAAACCCATCAACAACAACAACAAGCTCCCCTATATCATTCAGTCTGCATCCCCTAAATCTTATCCTCAATCCCCAGAACCTTCGGTTGGAGGAGGGCGGCTCGCCTGTTGCTCATTTCACCCCAAACATTTAACCCAGCTCAGAGACTGAGCAGACGAAAAAGAGCAAATCCTTCACCACCAAGGAAAGTATCAACTTTATGGAAACAGAAAGAAAAAACTTTCACTTTGGACTTCAACTTCTGACGACGTAGCTGAAAGAGAAGAAGAAACCATCAACATTCTTCCTGTTCCTTGTTGAGTCTTTGAAAAGGCCAGAAGTCGTAGAAGAGGAGAATAGAAAGAGCTACGTCGTCGTTTGCCACTACAGCACGATCATTTAATTGGCTTGAAAGTATGAGGATTGGCGAGAAGCTTTCGGCGATGGTCGGCATCCGTCGGCATCATTTGGTAGGGGAAAAGACGCCGACGAAGAAGACGACGACGACGAAGAAGAAGAGGAGGGTAAGAGGGACGCTGCGACGCCTGGCGTCCAGTGATCGCGCCTTAAAAGGTTCGACGCCGCACGCGCCCAACAGCTGCCAGCTTTTCCCCTCTCATTTCTTCAACTCTGACTGACTGTCTCTTTTCAGCTTTCGGGGCCACTCGTTATCTCCATCCATGGTCTTTCCTCCTCGAGTCTTTATGCCACAGCATTTTATCGTCGTCGTTGTTGTTAGGCTGTATTACAGGCTACAGGACCATCAATGTGTGTAATGCCTGTAGGCATAGCATGCAAACGCTGCGGAGTAAATCTTCAACTGACGTCGATGATGCTGATGTGCTTGGCTTGGATGATCTCCCCTCGGCAAGTCCGGATGACTTGCGCGCACTCGCTGGTGTCGCATTTCAAGCTTACGCACCGCCAACGGCACACGCATTATACCGGCGCCTGTGACCCGTGCCTGCATCCAAGCTGGACCAATGGAGGAGGAGGTGGTGGAAGAGGAGGAAAAGAGAATGAAAGAAGTAGAGGAGAAGAGGTGGTGGAGAACGCGTGTACGCAATCGACCGAGGGAAGCTGGAACGCATGAGGGAGCTGGAATTTATTGTCGCCTTCCTGGAGATTGGAATTTTTTCTTTTTTTTTTTTTTACTCTTATGACATATTCAGGAAATGATTTTTGGATGAGCTCTACCGCTCTCATACTTGACACGGTTCTCGGTGAAATAATAGAATAATTGAATTTGTCAAAAGTGATGGAGTAGTAAAGGTAACTTGGAGATATTCAATAGTTTATATCATGATGATTATGCGGAGAGAAGTAAAGTAGTCATTCTAAAGAAAGATATTGGTAGAGAAGCCTGGAAATGTTGGAGAGTATGTATCAAAGGAGAATTATGGTTATACAAGATGAGTTACGTCGTGTGGCACATATATATAACTGAGAAGGATATCTGCACCTGCATGTCGTTGGCATGATCCTTTGTTTCTTTCCTCTTATATTGAACAAGCCATCTGGAAACCAGGCAAAGAGAAATTGTCGTTGTTATGCGTATACTATATTGTCTTTATAATAATTCTGCAGTGAAGCGGTAAAAGAAGATAAGTCGAGATAACTTTTTCATTAAAATATTTCACATAAAATTGATTATATCTAGGAAACTATGAGAGATATGATAAAAATGCAGAGAACCTTTTTTGTAGGGAATTTAATTCTCTACAAAAAAGGTTCTATAAGATTTTATCGTATCTGCCAAGGTTTTTGAGATATTCGTAAAAATGAAAGTGTCTAAAAATTTTCATAATTTTTGAGTTATCATCTTTTACTGCTTC
>JABSMT010052145.1:0-12682 GCA_018902335.1 Eumacrocentrus americanus
AATTCTATATATAATAAAATATTTGGCTTGCGTGAAATCGATCACGGTGACACGCACGCGAAGGGATGAAAAAAATATTGGAAATTACACGAGACATTTCATCGCTAGGCGTGAAGAATCATTGATCAAATAAAAGGGTTTTACGTGTGTTCTCTTTTTAGCTTTCTGACCTGACGATTCGCTCCGATTGGAAAATTTATTGGTGACAAGATGGGTTAACTGTCGTAATTGATTGCCCAGATGTCTCTCTGTACCCCGTCAATACTAAAAAAATTGTTTTTCGAACTGGATTTTTTATTTATTCACATTAAGAAAATCCTTATGACTTCGAAGTGAAAAGAAACTTGGTGAGAAGTGGGTCAGGTACTTGATAATAACACTCTTCCACTCCCTTTTCTTCTTCGTCTATGTCTTCACATACAGCTCATAATGCCCAACATTTCCCAGGGCTATATGCCGCATTGAACTCGCCAGTATGCACATACGAGATGCCTTTCTCTCACTCCTGAAGTTACAGAAACAAATCGAGCGATGATCTTTCCCACTATCCCACGAAAGGTCGAGCCTTCTCTTTACTGTTTACAACTCATTAAATAATCATTTATACCTGAAAATAATTAAACAAATAATTCTTCATATTTATTCATAGGAAATTTATTTTTCAATGAATAAACATTTCTCTATAGGAAAAAATAATAATACCTTTGAAAAATAGTAGATAATAAATAAAATCAATTTTTATCAAGGATAAAACACTTTAGATGTCTGTTGAATTGTTTTGCAAATTTTTCCTGTTGGATTCTAGACTTCTATCGCCTCTTCCAGTCTAGATTCTCATAAATCACCGGTGGCTGGAAGCCATAGGCCGTCTCCGGGTGAACGGTGGTCCCTGAGTCTCCTTCCTTCTTCACTCTCTATCTTTATCGCACCTGGTGGGATGTAGAAGAAAGATCCTCGATTTTACCTGATGGAGTTAGGTAGAATGGACTGTATAAAGACTCTCCTTATTCTCTTTCTCACTCGATTCCATTCCTTCCACTCGCCTGTGTTGGCTCTTGTTGAGGCCACATACCTCCTTAGGATGCAGTGTGCACCAGTCCATTGCCTCGTCGACACTGCTTCTCTTTTGGAGCCCCTCTGTATTTTTTAAATCTCTAAAAAAATTTTTTTACTCAAGAAAGACAAAATATTTATCAGTTAATCGATGTGAACATTGAATGTTTGAATTTTTTGGCTTCGTCAGAAGTGAATTGAGGATGTGTTTCGTGACCATGAGGTGACTCAGGGGTTGTGACACTTGGATTTATCAAGTGGTGAGTCTATCAGGACAGTTTTTGAGTTTAGAAAAATAGAGAAAAATTCTTTCACCTAAAAAAATGTATTTAAATAATCAATGACGGTTCTTTGAGGAAGTGTGGATTTTTTTAGTGGATTTATTGTTGAGGAAGTACATATTGTTTTATTATTAAGGACGATGAATTTCTGACATTCCACGCACGTAACATAACACTCCGTTTTATAACGGTGCTTTTTTCTTTCTTCTTGACGATTAAAGCCTCTGGGACACGAGGCCGCGCGTCAGCGTGACAGTTAGACGACGAACGCGTGTGCCGTTAATCATGTCCCGGTGTAGTCTCATCCTATGCCATTGGATCAAGTGAAAACGAGTCTCGTCTTCAAGCTGGAAAAATTGCAGGAAGAGAAAGAAGACATGTGTGTTGAGGAGGAGGCTGCTAGTGATGTTTTTGCCATGAACAGTAGAAGAAGATTGGCCAAAAACTGCCAGCAAGTCGACCTCCAAGACTTTAATGCCTGCAGCACAATCTCCAGTCTCTTTCCCAATTTTTTAAATTACTTCTCATGCTTCCTGATCATTCAAACAATTCTAAATAATTTTTTTTCTAATCGTTTCAACGACTTCCTGATAGTTTTAATGAATTCCGAGGGTTGTAGTATCCGTCACGGTATATCCTGCGAAGCGATTCAACGCGTTACATGACGAGAGAAACTGGCAAAGTGTGATAACTACGCTCTTCATTATAATTATCCGTCACAACTCGTTGGTTTCATGTTAGTCCAATACTTTGAAGTTGGTATTTATTTCCTAGAGTTCAAGGGGAACTTATGTAAATGCCTGGATCCTCCTCCCAGTCACGGCAAAACGTGACTGGAAGTGTTTATCCTCTTTGGAATCTAGCAGATAAAAATCATAAGTAAAATCCTGCAATCTTTTCTACTCATGTACACACATGTAGACGGAAGAAGAGGTTGATTGTGTGTGAGATCTCAATTACAATCTCGACTCCTACTCTCGCCGAAGTGAGAGCCTAGTCACGACAAGGCCTGTATAGACGCACTTCCAGTCTAATCCTGGACAATTGGATTGCGCAACTCTATTCCCTTTCGCAGCTCAGACGTTCCTATCACGTAGAAAGCTGCCAAGAAGTTAAATCCAGGGCTTGGCATCTTGTAAACACTTATTTTTATTCGACTTTCCCCATGGTCTCTACAATTACTCTTGAAGACTTATCCCAGATGATACCTTGGAGACGATAAAATAACTAGTAAATAATTGTACTAAACTCTTGGGTGCTCTCGAGAAACATTTTTTATTCTCACAAAAGTGAAATGTCGCCTCTAGAAAGTCTACAAAAATTTTATTCCTCAACTGGACGAGATTAGGGATGATGATGATCGTCATCAAAGACTGGTGTAGATTCAGCCAGAAATGGAGTCTGATTTCTAACGGCTTTTCGACCATGCAATTTCCCTCATACAGCTACAGAAGCTAAACCGGTAGCATGTGGGCAAGCTCTTGGCCGCAATGTTCCTCACTGGAAACAGGATACTCCGTTACACACTGAAAAAAATATCTAAAATGTAGTAATTCATTTTCTTTATTTAAAATTTAAATTTGTAGAAATTTTCGATGTTCGTCCAGTCGTCTTCGTTGTATTTATCCATATATTTATCGGAGTTAACATCTTCCAGGTGACAATGAGAACGATCCTCCTGCTGTGGATCGTGTCACTGACCTCGACATGGGGCCAAGTGATCAACAGAGCTCCTCACTTCATCCATGGAGGTGACATGGCAAGACTGGCAGTCTCTGAAGGCACTTTACCCGGTGCTGGAGTCTACACTCTCGAAGGTGAAGACCCAGAAGGTTCTAGACTGCATTACTCAATCAGTGGAGAGTATTTCACAGTTAACAGAGATACAGGAATGGTCACTCTGAGGAAGCCACTGGACAGAGAGGCTCAGGACCTTATTGAAGTCATCATTAGCATTACTGGTAATTCAACAATTCATTTAACTAATTTACAAAGAAATGTATGAAGTTTTTGAAATATTTTTGAATGTCTGTTTGATTTATCAGACGAAGGTATTGCTGGCTCAGAGCCTAACACGGTGTCCTTGAGAAGAGAAATCGCAGTCCTGGATGAGAATGACAATCCTCCAGTCTACCACGGTCGTCCTTATGCAACGAGGATCGCAGAAAGTGCGAGTATTGATGGTCTATTACTGCCAGAGGGAACCGTTATGGTAACTGATCGTGACGGTGGCGTCAATGCTGATGTGGATGTCAAGTGCGTGCCTGCATCTATTGATGATGACACGTGCAACGTTTTCGCCGTCATGACCGAGAAAATTGCAGAGGGAAAGTACGACGTGAGAATCAAAGTCGTGCAGCCTTTGAATTACGAGCGAAGAAGTTCGTATTTGATCACATTGCTGGCGACTGATGGAGCTAGTGATCCTGCCAAGAGGCTCCAGGCCAGAGCAACGGTTGCAGTGGACGTTCTGGATGTTCAAGATCAGCCTCCAGTCTTCCTCAATGCTCCTTATAGTGCAGCAATCCCTGAAAATACTTCCCCAGGCCACACAGTCATGACTATCAGAGCTCGTGACGGTGATACAGGGGAGTCTCGACCTGTCTTGCTTAGCCTTGAGGGTGATGAGCTCAATCATTTTGATTTGAAGACCTCGAGAGATGGAGATATTACTATTGGAACCCTCATCACGACTGATGTGGCTTTAGATCGAGAAGAGGCGAAAATTCTTCATGATGGAGGCATTTATACCTTTCGAGTGAAAGCTACAGAGCTGATAAATGACGAAATACCAGCAGATTCAATGACTTCAATTGTGACCATTGTTGTAACTGATGTCGACGACCTTTCTCCAAAGTTTAATGAGGATTCCTACAAGATTAAAGTCTCTGAGGACATTGGAGTGGACACGCCTCTGCCTGGTGAGTCATCTCATATTTATTATACGAAATCTATCCCTCTTGGCTCCTTTTTTGTCTTTGAAATACTTTCAATAAATTTTGGATCCATTTTGTTGCAGGATTAAACATGGTAGTGAGTGACGACGATGTAGGTGATAATTCCAAGTTCCACCTGGCTCTCAGAGACGCTCCAGGTTATCCAGGCATCAGTCGAGCATTCTCTGTAAATCCTGACTACACTCAAGGCCGCGTGCCAGTTGTGATAAAGGTCAAAGACCCCCAAGTGCTCGACTACGATATTGAGGATCTATCAAAGCGTGAATTAGAGTTCGACGTGACTGCTTCAGTTAATGATCGAGTCGCAGCTTTCTCCAGGGTCCACATCAAACTCCTAGATGCAAACGATCATGCTCCAGAATTCTCCGAGTCAGTCTACAAGTTATCAGTTCGTGAAGATTCGAAACCAGGAGCGAAATTTGGCGACATTGTGGCAACAGATCTGGACAGTGGGGCTTACGGTCAATTAACTTACACTCTTCGTGGCTTTGGAGCAGATAAATTCAGGACAGACTCAAAGCAGGGAGGGATTTGGGTAGCTAAATCCCTCGACTACGAGATGCAGAAGTCTTATTCATTAACAATGGAGGCCAGAGATGGTGGAGGAAGAGTATCAACTGTAAATGTCCTCATAGAACTGGACGACGTGAACGACAATGCTCCTGTCTTCGAGCAGAAGGAGTACTCAAGGACTGTGCGAGAAGGGGCCACGAGTTTCGAGCCCCAGATGGTCGTCAGAGCGACAGACGTCGATGGTCCTGCTCATGGCAATGGTAAAGTAACTTACTCAATCACTCGTCACAATGGAATGTCTGAAGAAGTTTTTAAAATCCATCCTGAGACTGGAGAAGTCACGATGAACCTTCCAGCAAGGTCTGGGGACACAGAAAGAGGCTTGTACGAACTAGAAATCCGAGCTACTGACCATGGATTACCTCCTCTACACTCAGAAACGAAACTTCTGATTCGAGTGGGAGTCCCTGGGAATCAACGACCGATTTTCAGGGGAAACTACAAAGGAGGCCCACCAGGACCCAATAGTTATCGTGCCAGACTCCTAGAGAATGCCAGTCCTGGCACAGAAGTCATTAGAGTCGTTGCCAATGATCCTGATGGACGAGACAATCTCCTGCAATACTACATAGCATCTGGAGCTAAAGATAACTTCGTTATTGACTCAAGTTCTGGTGTTATTACTGTGTCTCCTGATGCACGACTGGATTTAGAACTTGGTGGTGATAAATACGAAGTAATAATATACGCAGTGGACTCTGGGACTCCAGTCAGAGAAACTGCAACTACCACTGTGACGGTTACGATTTTAGACGTCAATAACAAGTCTCCCACGTTCAGCAACTCGACGTACCTCGTTTACGTGTCTGAAAGAGCTTCTATTGGAGATTCTGTCCTGAAAGTATCAGCAATAGACCCAGACACTGACGCTAAACTAGAATATTCGATTGTAGAGCCAATCAGAGCTGTAGACAAGACAGGAGTGGCCTTGAAGAGCACGACTCCTTATGACTATAAGACAGCTTTTAGAATAAATTCGACTAGTGGACTAATTTACGTTAATCGAGTCCTGGACTATCAAGTAGCTGCGGTGATTATCCTGACAGTCCAAGCAGAAGATATTAATGCAGTCGTAGATAAAGAGAAGCAAATCAACACTGCTGAGGTCACTATTTATATTCAGGCTTTCAGTGACGACAATCCAACGTTTTTAAACCCAGGATGGTCGGCCAATAATCCTATTATTCGACTAACTGTGCCTGAAGAGCAGCCTCTGGGTACGACACTGCTGATGCTGTCTGCCAAAGAGCCCACTGGTCATCCTGTGCAGAGGTTTGAATTGGTGCGAGAAGAAGAAGATGAAGGCTATGTGAATGTTGGCGTCCAAAGTGGGAACGTTGTTCTCAGTAAAAGACTCGACTACGAGTCTCTAGGCCAGAAATTCATCAAATTCAGAGTACGAGCATTGGCAAGGGACTACGACATCACTAGAAGAATGTCTGAAGCGACTTTAATCGTTGAGGTTCAAGATGTCAATGATAATAGTCCTGTGTTCACCCAGAAAGAGTACAAGATCTCAGTCCAGGAGGACTCCAAGCCTTCTAAAATAATTCTCAACGTAAAAGCAACAGACGTAGATAGTTCTTACACCGAACAGGAGATAAAGAGAGGCTATGGTGAGGTTCGATACGCTCTAACTGGTGAAAATGCGAATTTATTCGAGATAGACCCAGTCAGTGGGAATATTGAACTGGCTAAGAACACGACTCTGGACAGAGAAAGACAATCAGTGCTTCGATTTTATGTAATTGCATCAGACATGCCTCAAGGAGGAGCTGAGCAGAGAACCACCAGGGTGTTAGTGACTGTAGACGTTCTAGATGTCAATGATAATGCTCCAAGCTTTCCTCAATCGTCCTACACTGCAGTGATTCCTGAAAATGCTCCTCCGAACGTCAGTGTAGTCAATGTCACAGCTAGTGATCCAGACGAGGGGAAAGGTGGGAACATTCATTTTGAAATTATTGATGAAGGCGAAGCCAATGGGCTCTTTAAAATAAATCACGAGACTGGGGAAATATCTTCGGCAAAAAAACTCACAGGAAAGGGTCGTACTGAGCCCTACAACATGCGAGTGAGAGCTCAGGATGGTGGCTATCCCGTTCTCCATTCAGACGTTGCTCTGACTTTGTACATCGGGGACGTTGTAAGCAATGATGGAGTTCCTTTGTTTATCAGGCCAACTCTCGAAGAAGTGGCTTATATATCTGAGAATTCAACTATTGGTAGTCCAGTATTCCAAGTTGTGGCATCGGATCCTGACGACCCCAATCTTCCCAATGGAAAGATAACATTTAAATTCCTTGAAGATGGCAATTTCGGAAATGATGCCAGTGCTTTCAGGATCAATGGAGAGACGGGCTTGATAACAACAAAGAAACTGTTAGATAGAGAAGTGAAAGACAGTTATACATTGATTCTAATTGCTCAGGATCTTGGAGATCCTCCACAGCAGGCTTCTAGGGTCCTTCAAGTCGTCGTAAACGATATCGACGATCATAAACCACACTTCAAGAGGAGTCTAGACAGTCCACCAGTTGAATTGACCGTTCAGGAAGAAGTTCCAGTGGAAACTAAAGTTGGTATGATTGAAGCAATCGACGAGGACATCGAGGAAAATGGAAAGATTGACTACACAATTATTTATGGTAACGAAGAAGGACTTTTTACGATTGAACGGCTGGATAACAATTCTGCTGTGATTGCAACTGCAGGTCGTCTGGATCGTGAGACATCAGAGCGTTATTTATTGACGATTAAGTGCTACAAATATCCTGTAAAAAAAACTGAAGTGATTCCAAAACCTTATAATCGTCAAGATCCATCAGAAAGACAGGTTTTAATTAAAGTTCTAGACATCGACGACAACAAGCCCAGATTCAGGAAGGATAATATCACTCTTGGAGTTCGATTGAACGTGCCAATCGATACGAGTCTCATTACCCTGGAGGCCTACGATGAAGATTCTGATGCTCTGCCAATTAATTACATCATGGGAAAAATTTCATTTACTTCCCTCTCAGAGCCCACAATGTCCAAGAAGAAAATTCTATCTTATCTGTCTTTAAATTCTCAATCTGGGGAATTAAGAACCACAGGATCCATGGCTGGCTTTGCTGATGGCTTCATGGAGATTCCAATTACAGCAAATAATTCTGCGCTACCAGGACGAGAAACAAACGTTTCTCTGAGGATATTCTTGCTCAGAGACAGAGATATGTTGAAGTTTGTCTTCTCTAAACCTCCAGTGGAAGTCAGGAAGACCCTGGAGGACTTCGAGAAAGCTGTACAGCAGGCTTTGTCCCTTCCCATCACTGTCAACGTTTACGATACTCAATTTTATTCCAAGGATGACAATTCCCTGGACTTTTCCTCGACCAGTTCATGCTTTCAAATGGTAGGACGTGAAGCCTACGACCTAGAAGAAATGAAGGCTCTGCTAAGGGATCCGCGGAACGAGGAGCTGAAGAAAGTCTACGAGAAGTTTCATGTGGAAAAGGTGCAGCATTGTGCAGCTCTAGTTGCTCGAGCTGATGCATCCACGATTCAGATGTGGGTTCTTGCTATTGCTGCTCTCGTCGGTGTGGCCGCCATCATTTCTAGCTGCACACTTTGCTGCATGCACTCTAAGTAAGTGGAGATAATTATTTCATTCATTTAAATGCAGAGAAATAATAACATAATTATTAACTTTTTTATTTCTCGTTTTTTTTTAGATACAAGAAACGAGTGAAGCATGCTCGTCTGCGAGAACAGACGAGGCCACCATTGAGCTACGTTTCTTCAGGGCCTGGAATGGTCAATGCTCAATCACACACGACTCTAGGAACTCTAGGGCCTGGAACGATAGTCACTATAGGTCCTCATGAAGGCCCTTATGAGTGGGGAGCTGACACCACGCTCTATCATCCTAGTACTCTGTCCAGAACGTAAATTCCGTGATTTTGTTTTTTCGATAAAAAGAAAAAGACTTTATGGTGCTCCGAAGTTGATTTTGAGACTTATTAAAAAGTATTCGACTCAAGACTCGTGTATATTAGAAGTGAAGATAAGTGAGTAAGTTGTGCTAAGGCATTTTTGTAATATAAAAACAGTATTTAAGGATCGTTATTACCTTTATAAAACGTAAAGATGTACATTTTACAATATTTATATGAAAAAAAATCATTAACATGTCTTTGGGTGGTTTGTTTAAGATAAATTTAAAAAAATAGGATACAGCAGCCTGCGAAAATGTCAAGGTAAATTCATCGAATTCTAAAGGTTTTTTTTTTCAGCAAAAGAAAAATGTGAATAGCTCAAATGCTCGTGCAGGCACGAGACCAAAGAGGAGAGAGAAATTCACACAACACACATTGTGGTAACTCAATTAACACATTTTTTTCATTTAAGTGAAATTGATAATCACATTTATTATTAATTGGGATAATTTATCTAGACAATAATATCTTTTTACTTTCACTTTGACACGCATATTGCTAAACTCAGCAAACTGATCGATAGCAAAGGTCACCCGATCCTTTTTTGGTTGCCTCTTTTACGATCTTTGGTAAGAAGCTAATTTATTTTTTGCCATTAATCACTGGCTACTAGGCCATCGGCGAATTTTTGAAAGCCCTCAGGTGTATCTACGTCTATTGGAGTCATCATTGGAGTCGTCTTCGCCTCCTCAACTTTTTTTTCAGAGACTTTCGACTTGTCTTTGGTGTCTTCTTGTTTATGATTAGAAGGTATTCCATCTTTCGAAGTCGTCTTCTCATTATTCTCCTTGGAATCTTCTTCGTTTGGCATCTCCAAGAAACTCTCTTGATACCTAGTGAGGGGGGAACTCGTTGGAGTGTCAATTTCTTCGTGCTTTGACTCCTCAATCGTCGAATGATCAGCCAATTGCTTTGTGATCACTTCAAAAGGCGACATGACCTTCTGAACAAACTGCTGTTGATCTTCTGGACGCATTGTTTCAGATCTCTGCAATATATCATGCCTAAAGCAAAAAAAATACAAATATTTAATATTGTTTATTGTTTTTTGTATTAATTGCATCATAATCAACGTTCTCGTTGACATTTTGCGTTGATCGTCTGCCTCTGATTGCCTACGTTATTATGCGCTAGTGAAAGTTCCACCAACGGACATAAAAGAAATAAACGTTCTTATCTGCTCAGAGAAACTCCAACGTTCCATTCATTGCAGCATCATTGACAATTGTCTTCAATTCTATATAAAAGAAGAAAAAGAAAAAAATCTATAAATACCTATTGAGCTTGCTTTTCTTTTTGGGGTACAAGTTCAGATGGAAGACCATTTGCTTCTTTTCGTCTTCCTCAGACATTCCAGCTTGACTGGCTGGAATAGCGACAACAGGGATGGGCTGTGCTGGAGCAGCATAGTTAGCGGGGAAATATCGACCACCTCGAACATAAGTACTAGGTCTCCTTTGATCCTGATATTCTTCTGCACTAGCCACTGGTCTAGGTCTTGAAACTTTATTTGTTGGCTGATCATTGAGATCTGTGATTGGATAGATATCGAGCATTACACTGAAGGGCTTTGGTTTTTTCTTCTTTCCATAGTTGCCAGAGTAGGCTCCAGTGTGGTCGTAAGACTGTTCAATGGGTATTGGTGGCCTGGTGACCATCATCATTGGTCGGTGATAGACAGGCTCGTAATAGGGATTGAATCTGTGCACTGCCGAAGGCGAAAACCTGCGAAAAATATTTTTATATAACTTTTTTGTTGAAAAAAAATTACACATTAATGAATAGATTTTTTTAACCTGACGTTGGCAGGAGCAAGAAGGTTTACATCTGCAGGATGCTTAGGCTTGTATGGATAGAAAGGATCGTGATTTGTCATTGTAAATGATGAAATCTCTTCTTCTTCCTCTTCAGTTTCATCTGATCCACTAGATAGCTCAGATCTATCGCTATTGGCCATCATTTCGCCCGTGCCTGAGTAAAGATCGTACTTCTTTGGATTGATATAAACCCCAGTGAACTTTATACCACGTTTGGGACCTTCAGGGTCGTTTGTCAGATACTTTATAATGTCTTGAATGTTTCTAGAAGTGTGCGGATATCGGTATTGAGTCAATTGAGGGAATTTAGGACGTTTAAAAGACGAGGGATGTGGTGGTTTCAATTCAAAATGGAATGGAGTTGGCCTGGACTCTTGTTCAGCAGCTCCGTCATCAGGATCTGGATGCTGATACCTATAGAAATTGATTAGAATAATTAATCAAACTGTTTAAATAAATATTTTCAGACTTACATCTGCCTGACTCTGTAGACGACAGCGTGGTTGCTGAGCAGCTGCTTGCTCTGCACTTCTTCGTGGACTTCATCGTTATCTTCAGCATCTACAAGCCTTTTCCTGAGCTTAAAGTTCTCCAGACTTTGACTCCTCACTTCTGGCATTTGAAGACCAAGACTTCGGCTTTCTTGAAGTTGTGTCTTGCTGGTATCAATGAAGGAAACATTACCATCATCATCAGACCTGTCTTGAATCGCTGAAGACGTCAGTCCATTGACTTGTGGTTCAGGTGGCAAAGTCGTAGACTTTCTGGAGAGGTTCGTGGGCTTCTTTAAAGCATTCTGCAGTATGTAAATGTGCTTAGTCTCCTGGCTGAGTTTACTGTTTGTCGAAGCCACGGATGCAAAGTCGTAGATGAAAATAGCAGCCTAGATTCAAAATTCATCATCATGATCTCACGTTTAATAAATCTCGTTGCGTTAAATAGAGGGGAGTCGTCAAACCGTGAAACAAGACTAGGACAATTAGCAGGCTCACTGCAGCATCACATACACAACACAAGTCTCATCATTTTAATTTAATCCCATTATTTACCTCCCTCGTACTTCTAATTTCGCATTGTGAAATGTGACCAATCCGTGTCGAAGCACAGTTAACGCCCTATATGTGAAGCGTGCAGAAATCTTGGCATCGTCACGCATCGTGCATCAAGAGGTATTCATAAGGAGAAATTAGATTTATTTCAGTCAGTCTTCTCTTTAATCATCAATGCAATCTATAATTATCACATGAATTTTGTTTTTTTTTTCTATTTTCAGGAAAATTTTTTTTAAGTCTCAAGGAAAATGTTTCTATGACATTTAGGTGATAATAGCCTGTGGTGTCTGCATGGCTGAGTTAATTAGTTTTTAATTAACGTGGCTACGTTAAACGTCACGAAAGGCATATATAGAGAGGTGAAGTACACGAGACTCTTGCTATGCGCAAAATGGAAAAGTATTAATGATAATTCATTGATAATTACCAGGATTACTGCAACGACTGCCATCACTCCAATGACAAACTTCCTCACAACTGGCCCGTACTTGCTTCTGTTGTAATCAGCACGATCAGAGTAAAGTCCAAGCTCTGAACTGCTAATTGCCGATCGACGACCGGTCTCAAACATTTCTATTCGCTTTCACGCGTGATCAATCATACTCGATATGTATAGTTGTATCACAATTTAAAAAGACATTTCTTTCGGATTCTAGAGGATGTCAAAGACTATTTTTTTTTCTTAGTTTCTGATAGTCGTGGTTATCTGACGCCCACTTACTAGAAGACTAAAGACTTGCATATATTTCTCGCAGTTTTCACCGGCTATTCACCGGCAGCATCGAGAGAGGAAATTCGCCATCGTGGGGGCGGACGATGAGTAGGAGACTTGTGAAAATGTATGAACTACTTACCAAACGACAAATGTGCTCGCTCTCCATGAAGAAAAGAAAAATTGATAATTACCTCGGTTCCATTTTATTGATCAACATAGAAATGAAAATAACTGCGATATTTTTTTTTTTTTTT
>JABSMT010052156.1:0-12737 GCA_018902335.1 Eumacrocentrus americanus
ATAATTATGAAAAGAGGTGGATAGACGTATACCTATGTAAGAAGCGTGGGACGGCATTTATTCTTACCGAATCCTCACGAAATATTTCGTTGTAATCAGGGATCTCATCGTCTGCATCTGGCTTGTTTACTATTCGAATTTGACCCTCAGAGTAAATGTTACAGAGATCATAAGGTCTGTGACTGTCTACGATGAAGAATACGACGTCTTCAAGGGGTTCCAAGAGTTCTACTATGTCTATTGTGCCTCCACAGTTTATCATGATAACATTTTTCACCTGGAATAGTGAATTACATGGTAATGTCAAGATTCAGAAATTATAGGTAGTGGGTATAACTTGCCTCTTCACAGTTATCTTCGTATGCTTTGACCATATCCTGAATTCCTTGGACTGGAGCAAGTGTGTATACCATGTTATCATTTTTGAAGAGGTTTTGCAGGATTTTACAGGCACAAATAGCATCAATGTCAAAATTGACGAGCAATAAACATCTCTGAAAGAAAGCATGTATAGACAATGAAAAAATTGTCTAGAAAAGAATGTTAGAAGTTGTATGGTAGAACAGCAGACAGCTTAAGTAATTGAGTTATACTATAACTAGTTGATTTTTGTTTTTTAATAATAGGGGAATAAAATAATTGACGATACATTCTGATGCTTGCCCTTAACCTTAATTATTGCTACACAAGTAATTCTAGTCTATTTCTAATCGATATATTGCTTTGGATTACTTACGTTCCCTTGTATTACGTTGTAAAAATCATCTTTGAGATTTTCCACAAACATCGTGTCCTTTATTTACGTCATCTAAACAATTTTTTGGACCACCTTGTCGTCCTAAAAACCAGTCCAACAGCTACCAACAGCCCTTGCCGCGAAAAACCGTCGTCCCGACGGCAGCGCGCATCAGCTCGATGCCATTTTCCATTTGAAATTCGAATAAATAACCTTCAACTTCTTTAAACAACGGAAAAATATGATCTTACTCCTGATTAATTTCATTCAAAATGACCGCCAGCCACATGGAAAAATATTTATTTTAAAGATAAATCATGGGTGAAACATTATTTTTTGTTGACCAAAATATTTAAATATTCCAAACATCTGTCGGGTTTTCCCGCACACCACGCCAGAGGGCAGTATACTCCTCGGCATTGTAAAAATATAACCTTTAAAAAGCACGTGTGTTTTTGCTTATCTGCATTTGAAGCGAATTGAAAAAGGAAAAATATTAAAAATGTCAAGAAGACCCGAGCATCAGGCACCACCAGAATTGGTAATATTTCATGCCATCAAAGCTCTATATCATTACAGTATCAGTCCTAATCCATTTATTTATTTATCGTACACATTTGTTGTAGTTTTACAATGAAGAAGAAGCCAGAAAGTACACACAAAAGTGAGTTATTTAGAAAATAATGCATTCCCGCAAGCGTATCGCTGCCATGTCTTTCAATTATTTATTATTTTATTATATTGGTCAATCATGCAGCTCCAGAATGAGGGATATTCAAATTCAAATGTGTGACAGAGCAATAGAGCTTCTTTTACTGCCAGAAGATGAACCCTGTTTCCTTCTAGACATTGGGTGCGGTTCAGGACTCAGTGGTAGTGTCTTAGAAGATTATGGCCATACTTGGGTTGGTGTAGACATTTCGACAGCAATGTTGAGTGAGTATTCTTCGTCATATGTATGTTGACCTTACACTTTTTGAAATTAAATATTGAATTTTCTTTCAGACGTTGCTCTGGAACAAGAAGTCGAGGGCGACATGATCCTAAGTGACATGGGACAGGGAATGCCTTTTCGAGCAGGAACTTTCGATGGTGCTGTGAGCATTTCAGCGCTTCAATGGCTCTGCAATGCCGATAAAATCACACACAATCCTGTAAAAAGAATGCAAAAATTCTTCTCCACTCTCTTTGCGTGTCTCTCGAGAACTGCAAGAGCAGTATTTCAATTTTACCCTGAAAACAGTAATCAGATTGAATTGGTCACTACTCAAGCGACAAAAGCTGGATTCTATGGAGGAGTTGTCGTCGATTATCCTAACAGCACGAAAGCAAAGAAGTTTTATTTAGTTTTAATGACTGGAGGTGCAATGCCAATGCCAAAAGCACTTGGAGAAGAGAGCGATGGTTCTACGGTTAATTACACATCAAAAAGAGAAAGAATAAAAAATGTCAAAAGGAAATTCCTTAAGAAATCCAGAGATTGGATTGTTGAGAAAAAGGAGAGGCGACGAAAACAAGGCAAAGACACTCGGGCGGACACAAAGTTCACTGGTCGAAAGCGTAGTGGCCGATTTTAATGAGTTCTGCATTATTTTGTAAATACTCTTTGGTAATAATAAAAAATATTAATTGAATTTCGTTTCCAAATAATTTCTATTAATTGAATTTCATTTTCAAATAATATTTACTTATTTACAGTATTTATCGGACAATTAATTCTAATTTTTCGTTTACATTCTCTTCGGGTATCAAAAACTGGAACATACTTTTGTATATTGGTTTTGGTAAGTTTTTTTCAAGCTCTTGCCTATCCAACCATTGGTATTTTACGGTTCCCGTGATTGCTCCATCCATGTATTTACCAAGATAGTAGAATATTTTAGCTCCACGTGAACCATTTTCTCGGACTGATTTTGGATAGACATACTTGTAAAATCCTATTGGGGCATTTCCATAAATTTTAACGTTTAAATCTTCACCACACGCATTACGAAGAATTCTTTCTGCAGCTTGTCTCAATGTCTCTCCATTCTCTCTGAGACCTTGAGGTGGCAACCAGAAAGTATCTTTTCCAATCCTATGTTGCACCAGTAGAACCAAACATTTATCAAGTTTCCTCTGCAATGAAGTCGTTATATTCTTTCTATCTGCCTCTGTGACGCTTGGTGGAAATTTGAACGCTGCCAACTCTGCATCTCCAGCATCCTCGATGTCCTGAGCATTCTGGACAGCCACCTGATCTGGATCTATCTCCAGCAAACCCTTCTTCAATAACTCTGCTTGCTTCAATTCGGCCTCTACTTTTAATTCGTGGTCTGACTTCATGCTGTTTTCAAGCTCAACCTGATTTAACATGGTCTGAAAGGCGTCTTCAATCTTCGTTTTGGGTGCAGTAATTATTGGATGTCTTTCCACACATACAGCACTCAATAAGTCCCATTTGTGTTTCATTATTGTGCTCATATAACATATTTGATGCCTTAAAAAAGCTGAAAAAGTAATTTTTCGGGTGATTAGAACTCGTTTAATTAATTGTTTGGTAAATGATTATTTATTAATTTAAACTTACTTGACATCACATTGCGTGATGAAGCTGTACATAATTTCGTAGATTGTTTTAACATTTTGTCAATCAACGGACTTTATTATTATATTTATATCCGCTCACCGATTCACCGATTCAAAGATAACTTTTTTGGAGGTTAGTCCTACATATGTACGAGATGATTTCTGTCGATAAGTGAGGGAACTTGATGGATGATCAAAATATGAAATAAAATAACGTCACCGCACGTAAATTTGAATAAATGCATACGTATCAATAATTTCGAAAATAATTTATTCCACAAGCATTCGTATTAATTCTAGTTACAAGTTATTATTATTAATTAAAATTCAGGCAGCATATTGAGATAAAAATTCGCTGCATATTGAATGAGTACAAATGCAAACAAGTCTCGTCTTCCTCGTCTGATTTTATCACCTTTCACACTTGAATACTTTTCCCTGTCTTATAAATCGAACTTGGAATATTTTAGACAAATACAAATATATCTCATCACTTATTTCCAATGTCTTCAAGCTTCTGCGATTTATTATTTACACTTGAGTCTACGTTGATACACGACAAACCTCGTTGCCTAGCTCAAGGCACGAAGATAAGTGAGACATCATTTGCATCATCTACGAGTTTAGATTGCAAAAGCTTGATCTCAAGTCGCAACTTTTCCTTCTCCATTTCTTGTTTTCTGATCTCGTTTGTATAACAATTTATCTGAAGTTTAAGCTTGTCCTTCTTGAGCTTTAACATCTCCGTTTCGTGGAAAAGTTTTCCCTTCTCCGCTTTGAGCACTGCTAACTGCTCTAGAAGTAGCTGTTGACTTGTCTCTTCTGAAAAAACTGCTTCCCCAACGTCGCCACAGCCTTCAGTGACACTTTTTGAGTCCCTTGAAATTGTAGCATCGCTCTCGTGACAACTTTCAGCTTCTGCTTCTGCCGATGTAATCCAAATCCTCTCATCTTGAGGCTCTTCAGTTACGCCTGGCGATTTTACATTTATCTGAGATTGCAAAGGATCCATGTACTCCGAAGATGTTGGTGAGGTTGGAGATGGCTTGGAGATTTTATCAATTTCCACCGGAGTCGAAATCGTTTCAATGTCCAAGACTTGTGGATCTGGTGAATGGGTATCGTGTATTTGGTGGCTGAGATGGTTATTGCAGTAGCTGTTGAAATCACGTTCGTCGACGAAAACTGATCCATCTGCATTGACAATTGATTCAACGATGACCGAGGGATCCCCGTCCTCCATGACTAGCTCTCCAACTATTTCCCCATTAGCAGTTATTATGTCTCCTTGGTTATTAGCGCTGAGCAATTCGCCCTCAGTTGTGTCCATGTCGTTTACCACTTCTTCCTGAGGCATTTGAGTGTAGGAGTCTTCACCGTCATTTCCCTCGCTCACTTCAAGCTCTGGAGAAAGTTCCTGTATGAAAAAATATTTTGATAATCAAATCATTTTATACGTTCGGTAGTAGACATGAGAGAAATGAAGCTTACCTCTTGACCCCACGGTGATCTTGATTGTTCTGTCTTTATTCGTTTAATCGTCTGCGATATTTCGTCTTCTGATTCAGAGAATACCTTTCTTCCATTTTCTCTGCTCTGTAGCTTCTCCAGATCATGGATTCTTTGTAATAATTGGAATGCTCGTTCTTTGGAGATTTCTTTCTTGTGCTTATTTGCAGCAGCAATATTAAAAAGATCCTTAGATCGCAAAATCTTATTTGTTCGCAATCGAACGTATTCCTTCAGTCGTTTTCGATCTATATGCAGGCTCATGAGATCCTGGACTTCCTGCTTGATTTCTCCGCAGAGTTTTCGTTCTTGAGGAAGTTTTTTGAATAATTCCTGTGGAAAAAAATATAGATAATTTAGATTTATATAGGGATTTCATGTAAGATTGTCTCAAACCTCAGAAATTTCGTGATTGTGTTCATTGTTTACACTGGTTACTTCTAACTTTGTCCCATCTTTTGAAGCTCGCAACATTATATGCGCTGGACAATTCGTCCTTATAGATCTGTAGGTATAACTAATTAGTTGGATTTCCAATGAGAAGAGCTATTAAGGATATGTATTATTTTTCACTCACTGAGATTGTCTTCTACCTGCTCCTCTTGGAAGAAATTTCTGACCTCCATAGATGCATGCATACTTTACAGAATAATACTTTAACCTCTCACTGATAGGTCTTGCTGTTTTCATATGAGCTCCACTAACTGTTCGGCTGTCTCTTCTCCAGTAATGAACAAGACTACGCTTCGAGAATCGCTCTAGCTTATTTTCCAGCTCTTCATAGCTGTTGAATAACTCTCCCAGTTGAAAAGATACATCGTTATCCTCAGTTACTGTTGCATCCATTATGTCAAAATATCATCTACAAATCTGTAAAATGGATTTAACTTTATACAAAGCCATATGATCTGTTATTTATATATTTTTAGGAGAACATCAAACATTCATGTTTGCTAAAGCCTACTAAATTTAGCAAGAGCAAGACCTACTGAAGAGGTTATGTTTGTAGTGCATGATCATCGTTTCTTAGGACATAAATATTGGGCAAGCCCATGAAATTCAGTCAGAATAATTGTGTGATAATTAATCAGTCATTAATGAAGAGTAAAATAATGTCTTTATTTGGGGCTGCATCATATTGTTGAGGTTATCTTCACGATTGATTGGCGTGGCACAAGCCACGATTGTCAACCGTGAGCACAGCCGAACGATTTTTCTCGTGAAACGGATAAATTCGTGGCAGCATCTACTGGGAATTATCTTCTAATTTTCAAATTAAATTCTTCGAAGGCAATTATAAGTTAATCTCAATAAGATACGTAAATATTTTGTTAGTATACCGTAAATAAAATTATCGATCAAATGTTCCACACGTACCGTATATCGACGCCATACCTTGAATGGAATAAGTGCGGCTAAAGAACCTGGGAATCTCTTGTCTACCCTATGGATTGCAATTTTTTTTGTTTTTTACTTATTCATTTATTATTATTATTTTTTTTTCGAAAATTGCTCATTCAGAGTTCTTGGGAGATTGTCTTCTTAAAAATTCGTTATTTCGGAGCAAATAAAATTTCTACGATTAGGCGCGCACTCTGGATGCGAGAAAAAAATTTTCGATTATTGGCCCTTCATTTGATAAATATACCGGGTGTTAAAAAAGCATAGACTTTATTGCTTCTACTAAAATAATTTACAATTGCCATATTTAAAAATCTTTCATAGACACTTTCAAATTATGGACGTAGAAAATATTCATTAAAATTAGGGAACCCAGTCACCATCAACATCGAGATCCATAGGAGGTATTGGCGGTGGTTCGTCATGAGTAGTAGAAGTCATCTGTCAAGACAAAAACATGAAATAAATGATATATAGAAAGAAAATTTATGGAATTTGTCTTACATCCATTCCAATGTCTGAAGGCTCAGCAATAATATCTGGTAGAGTGATGTTATCTTCTTCAGTAATTTTTGCTACACGAGAATCTTGTACAGACAATTTGGGATCGGGACTGGATGTTTTCATTTCTGCGCCACTGGAAGCATTGGAATCTGCATCAATTTTTCGTTCCTTGAGAACTTGCAGAGTTATGGCCTGAAAGAATTAATAATTGATTTTTGCGAATGCGTTAAGGACTATCTTAACTTGATTTAAATATTCGTACTCTTATGGTGCTTGCTATAGTGGTTTTTATGTGCTCAGTCATGTAGGAATTCTCTGTAAATTTTCCCACTAACGTCTGGTACGTCTTATTCATTATTTGTTTGATTTCAGCTGCGTTATCGTGCTCGTTGATAGTAATTTTTTCCTTAGACGACACAGCTTTTTCAAGAATATTCCTCTCAATATCAAGACTAATAATTTTTGCTTCTAATGTCGCATTATCTTTCTGATACTGCATTACCAGATCATTGGTATTTTTAATCTCTGTTAAATATTTCTGCAGCTCATTACGTGAATCAATTAATGACCCCTTTAATCGCTGAATGCTGGCTTGCATTTCTGATTTCTCTCTGTGTAAGCCTTTCTTCTCGTTCTCAATACTCTCCAGTTTATTTAAAGTTTCACCCAACGAATTTTTCATTGCTCCCAATGCATCTTCAAGACTTTTTATTTTTTCTCTTTCAGAAGATTCGTTAGCAAAGGTATGTCTTTCAGCCTCCACTGATACACTGCCTCTCGTCTCATTCTTGCTTGCATTCAAAGCGACTAACAGTTTCAATGATGTCTCAAGGGCTTTCTCATTATTCGGAGATGCAGCATGCTGTACTTCAAGGACATGGAACTTATCCAGCAATTTTTGAACATTATCAGCGATCTTAGACATTCCGATTCTAATCTCTGCATTATGGGTTCTTGTTTCGGAGAGAAATACATTCATGTTTGGATCCACAGCAGCTGTCATTGATTGTGGCATAGCTTGTTGAATTGGATAGAATTGACCATCGGCTGTGGACACGTACTGCTGCTGGAATGATAAACTTATTTGTATAGTGATATATTCGATCAAATTCTTTACTTAATCATTTTATTACCTGAGGCGCCCAAGTAGCAGCAAAGGCAGAGGTAGGAACGAGCGTTC
This sequence comes from Eumacrocentrus americanus, assembly GCA_018902335.1. Classification (NCBI taxonomy): domain Eukaryota; kingdom Metazoa; phylum Arthropoda; class Insecta; order Hymenoptera; family Braconidae; genus Eumacrocentrus; species Eumacrocentrus americanus. The sequence goes on from JABSMT010052156.1 coordinate 7,899, forward strand.
CATGTGGACTAGCTACAGTCGTAGGAATTACATTTCTTTGCACTAGAATGTTTGTAGTCTGAAGAGGTGTCTCTGGAGACTCCTGAATCGGACTGGCTTTACTATTCTGATGATGACTCTTTTGCAGAGTCTCTGGTTGAATATTTCTCAATCGTCGTGGAGATTTAACATGCACCTCTTCCTCTGTGTCCTCTGAATCAGTGGTCGTCGACGTGGGCATTTTAGGAAGTATTGATTGTCCCATTTTAGCCATTCTAGAAATAAGAGAAGCCTTCCCACTCGGTAGATGTGGCTTTGGGGATGAGATTTTCATCTTCGGTGGAGTAATATTGATGATTTCGATTTCGAGAGCAATATCTCTGTCTTTGGGAAATCCAGGACCTAGACTGATTTGTTTGCTAGGTGGCAGGACTAATATTCTCTTTAAACCCTTACCACCACCAAGAAGTGATTTTTCCCAATTATCATCAGTCGTAATTTGCACTTCTGTCTCCTGAATGGATGGTGCATTTAATTTTAATGGCTGTGCAATACTCGTAATGATTACATATTTCACATGAATTTTGTCATTTTCGTTGGCTCCTTTTTCTTTACTGGGTGCAGTCAAATCTTGATAAAATACAGCTTCGTCGGCTTTTCCTTGGCGGAGAAAATACTTTGAAAGGCCAATTTCTCTGGCAAACTCGATACAAGCTTCATTACTCTCAAATAAAATTGACCAATTATCATTATTTCCATCGTAATAAGTAGCATAATTATTCTCACGAACAGAGTAAGAAAAGTCTGATGTTAATGTTACTACAGAAATATGCTCCTGCTTATTTCTGTATAGTATTAAGAGGTATGTCTTTGTAGCAGCATTTCCTGTTAATGCTATCCCCAGCTTTCCAATCAACGTGTATTGTCCATTTTGTCTAAAAAAAAAAAACAAAATACAATATATAAAGTCGTCTTTCTTGCTTTACTTAGATATGGTTTTTAATATTACGGCTCACAATTTATAAGCGTGGACGGCATTTGCTAGGATGACTTCAGTCTTGTTGGAGGGTATTGATGGTGGTGTGTTTCTCTCATTATTTGCTTTCTTTTGTGGGAGAGGTTTAAGGGAAGAACTGGCATCTGTAGATTTATGAGGGGTGCCAAATATCGCTGCCAAATTAGATCTGAAAGAAAAATAGGTCTTGTACTGGATTATTTAATATTGAACCACCCAGTTATATCACAGAATCCTGAAAAATAGATTAATTTATTTTTGATTGATCTCTCATGGTTTCGGTATCAAAATTTTGCAAAATTATTTATTTATATGGGCATAACAATGACTAAGATGTCATGAATACATTTATATTATTACATACCCGCCGAGAGGTGTGAAATCTTGTTCATCATCATCCTTGAATAATTTGTCGAGATTCGGTAGCTGTTTTGATCGACTCATTATTAAGAACGGCCCATTTGTCACCAAGAATTTAACTTTTTATATCAATTATTATTTATTCATTTTACCCGCAAGGCCATGGAGACTACCATGTCGGCAGTGTTCAGCTCTTTGACGGGCGTCATTTTGTCTCCGTTTCGTCGGGGGCGGGCTCTCGTGAAAACACACACAAGCCACATTACCGTCTATCGATACAGAATGTAAAAAAAAATTAAGAGAAAATAAAATTAATATAGGAAATCATAAATAAAACTCATTTTTTCTTAAAATGATTATATAGAAAATAGATATTTAATGTTACTATTCATAAAGTTTGGAATTTATTTACGTAGTTCACATACAATTCTCTATAAACAAATTGAAGTGCTGCCTTTGACATTTCCCTCTCTATACACTGTATTAATCCTTTAAAATTAATCTTCTTGTCTATAATATTCATTGTATTCAATGATTATTTAGCTGGCTCAAAGGTGTAGTGGACTTTTCCCGAGGAAGGCATTTGTTTTTCCAACTAAAATATAAATATTGTCGTTTGATAAGAATTTTCTTTGCAATAATGTATTTATTATTCATACTTACAACTGGCTGAAAATTGGGATAGGGTTCTAGAAGCCAGTAGACTGCAAATAATCCAAAGACAATTCCCCAGAATACGAGTGGAGCTGTCCGATATCCAACAATAGGCTTCTCACCAAAATCATTTCTTTCCTCGCCCATGATATTTATTTCTGCATGAATCTGTGGAAAGCAGAGTCATATCAAATAGAATTCTTGGTGATTTACACAAAATTGCGAAGAAAACTCACCGCTTCACCAAAGTTTCTTCTCTCATCAGGACAATCATAAGGATAATATGGATCTCTGAGTCCAACTCCTATCATTGGAAGCTTTGGATAGTCACCATGACAAGTCATACCATCCTCATCTGGATATGGCTCGTATTCAGCAGGATGCAGGCCGTACTTCTCAGCAGCTTTTTTTCTTTCCTCCTCAGTTTTAGGGTAGGGTCCAGGCATGTAATCATATTGCGTCATCGTTTCTAATGATCAAAATAAATTATAAAGAGGTATGAAAAAATATCTGGGTTTATGTAATGGGGTTAACCTCTCAATTCACTGATGGGATTACTAATGGGAATTGATTGGGGTTAGAGTCAAATCTTCTGCAGAGTTTATTAATGTTTCAAATAAACTTACTGTTTCTGACAACATTGTAAATAACGCTGCAATGTTTGGTTGTCAATGGAGCAAGTAAACTTTTGATTTTTACCAACGTCGCCATGTTTGCAAGAGACACAGCTCTCCCTGATGAGACTTCACTAATAATAATGTAATAATCGATAAACTGTTGTCATATTTCCTTGCGAGGAAGAGATTAATATAATACAAATGACGTCCAGAAAATTATATATATTACAGTAAATAGAATGATATTATTTTACAATAGAAAAGTAGTTATAAACTGGTGAGAGTTGTAGTTGAAGTAAATAATTCTATTTCAATATTTTAATTTCAAATCTCCCGCCATAATGAGCGATACTTGGTAGCGCGCGCAGCCGCAGCGTGGCGAGAAGCCGTCGGGCAAAATGGCCGGTGGCTTGTGTTGAGTGTTGTGTGTCTCTTGTCACGGTGTATTTTTATTCGTGTGCCAATTGAGAAACACAGGACTTTGTTGCATGGGTGCATCAATAATTAATTGTGGGTTGTGATCACCAGTGATTCGAAATTAAATTGGTATGCATAAATTAAATTAAATTGTATTGTGATGCTCCGAAACATGAGACCAAGCGGACGTAATTAACGCAAGGGTTTCCAAAAAAAAAATATTTTCTTTCTGAAGGCGTTATTTCTGTGTGATGGATAAAACGTGGGAATATATTCAAAGAAATATCCAGCAGAAAATTATCATAATTTTGTTTTTCTTTACAACTAATCGCCAGAAACACTGGAGTCTGTTCGGAGCAACATGGCGAGTCCGTCGCCTCAATCGTCTCCGATGCCTCCACCACAAGCCCCAAGTCCAATGGGACCACCTCAGCAATCTCCATCAGCCTCGAATCCTCAGGGTAGTCCAATAATGGGTCCTCCTCAGCACCATCCTCATAGTCCAACCCAAGGCTTTCCAGGAGGCCTACCACCACCACCACCACCACCACCACCACCTGGAGGACCACCTATGGCTCAGTCTCCGCCACAACAGCAGCCGGTGCCTCCACAACAAAATTATCCTCCACACTCACAGATGCCGCCCAATATGGGACCTCAAGTAGGCTTTAAAAACATAATAACTCATTTGTGATTAGTTTGAAGGCTTCTCTTATCTATTTTTTACGTTTATTCTACTAAATCTGCGAATTCTAGTGGCTTTAATAAATCTATTATTTATTTTGCTCTGCTCGATCATCAGCCTCTTTAATAAGCTTCACTAACTCTTGTGCGATTTTCTCGTTACACGCACCAATTGCTCTAGGATTCATGATGTCCACATTTTTCCCTAGAATACAATTGTAATGTACATGATAATTATTTTAATGGCTTTAAAATTGCCCATTATCATTACTTTTCTTTATTCATGTGCAACTTAAGATGTAATGAATGAAGGAGTAATTACCCGTCACACGATCAACGACAACACCGCCGGCTTCGGAAATAATCAAGGACGCTGCAGCGATGTCCCACGTAGAGATTCCTGGTCCTTCTATCTGATAACCTTCCACTGCTCCCAAAGCAATGTAACACAGTGTTATTGCTGCACTGCCGATAGTTCGTAATCTAATAGAAACGCACATGCATTGAATTATTTCTTTGAATTATTTCAATTCAAATATGTTACCCATGGGTTCGTGTGGCAGTAAGTAGAATTCTCTCGAGCATTTTATCCTTCAAAGCGTCCACTTTGAGAAATGCTGGCTCGAGACAGATGAGAGCTTTTGATATATCTGTAAAAAAACTTTTAGTTAGCCAGAGAAAGTATCTTTAATTATTACATCCATTTACCTTTCACACTTGATGTTTTTATAGGACGGCCATTGAGGGAGGCACCTCGCCCCTTTCTAGCTGTGAATAATTGCTCCAATATTGGATTGTAAACAATGCCAATTCTCACCTCCTTATTAATCGCAAGGCCGATCACAATACATGTATGAGGAAAAGTGTGAATGAAATTCATTGTGCCATCTATGGGATCTATGATCCATGTTGGATCGTTTGTTAACTCTGGAAGATTATTCCCCGTCGATTCTTCACCGATAAATTTATGATTAGGGAATTCTTGTTTCAATTTTCCCACAATTATGTCTTCTATCTTACTATCGTACTCCGTAACGAGATCCCAGTCTCCCTGCTTCTCCTTTATTGTTTTCCTGGCAACTGTGCCACTCCTTAGGACCTTAGAAATTATAT
>JABSMT010052167.1:0-12731 GCA_018902335.1 Eumacrocentrus americanus
TATCATACAAAACGATTCATCTGAATTCATAGATGTCTATATTCGACCGTATGCCGTACACCGTCTGACATATACCGTATGCCGTGTACCGTATGCCGTGTACGGTATACGGTATATCAGACAAAACGATTCATCTGAATTCATAGATAAGTCTTTATTCGTATGCCGTATACGGTATACGGTATACGGCATACGATATACGGCATACGAATAAAGACATCTATGAATTCAGATGAATCGTTTTGTCTGATACCGTACACGACATACCGTATACGGCATACGGTATACGGCATACGGTATACGGCATATGGTATACGGTATACGGCATACTATGTACGGCATACGGTATACGGCATACGGCATACGGTATATCATACAAAACGATTCATCTGAATTCATAGATAAGTCTGTATTCGACCGTATGCCGTATACCGTATGCCGTATACGGAATACGAATAAAGACTCATCTATGAATTCAGATGAATCGTTTTGTATGATATACCGTATGCCATATACCGTATGCCGTATACCGTATGCCGTATACCGTATACGGTATGCCGTGTACGGTATACGGTATATCAGACAAAACGATTCATCTGAATTCATAGATAAGTCTTTATTCGTATGCCGTATACCGTATGCCGTATACGGCATACGACATACGGTACACGGCATACGGCATACAGTATACGGTATATGGTATACGGCATACGACATATGGTATACGGCATACGGTATACGGTATATCATACAAAACGATTCATCTGAATTCATAGATAAGTCTGTATTCGACCGTATGCCGTATGCCGTATACCGTATGCCGTGTACCGTATACGGCATGCCGTGTACGGTATACGCTATATCAGACAAAACAATTCATCTGAATTCATAGATAAGTCTTTATTCGTATGCCGTATACGGTATACGGCATACGGTATACTATTACGGTATACGGTATATGGTATACGGCATGCGAAATACGGCATACGGTATATCATACAAAACGATTCATCTGAATTCATAGATAAGTCTGTATTCGACCGCATGCCGTATACCGTATACCGTACACCGTATGCCGTATGTCGTATACCGTATGCTGTATACCGTATACGGTATGCCGTGTACGGTATACGGTATATCAGACAAAACGATTCATCTGAATTCATAGATGTCTTTATTCGTATGCCGTATACCGTATGCCGTATACGGTATACGGCATACGACATACGGTATACGGCATACGGCATACGGTGTACGGTATATGGTATACGGTGTACGGTATGCGGTATATGGTATACGGCATACGACATATGGTATACGGCATGCGAAATACGGCATACGGTATACGGTATATCATACAAAACGATTCATCTGAATTCATAGATGTCTATATTCGACCGTATGCCGTACACCGTCTGACATATACCGTATGCCGTGTACCGTATGCCGTATACCGTACACGGCATACCGTATACGGCATACGGCATACGGTACACGGTATACGGCATACGACATGTGGTATACGGCATACGATCGAATACAGACTTATCTATGAATTCAGATGAATCGTTTTGTCTGATATACCGTATACCGTACACGGCATACGGCATATAGCATACGGTATACGGCATACGGTATATGGCATACGGTCGAATACAGACTTATCTATGAATTCAGCTGAATCGTTTTGTCTGATATACCGTATACCGTACACAGCATACGGTGTACGGCATACGGTATACGGCATACGGTGTATGCATGTCATGTATAGACGAAGTGAAAAAAGGCCATTATTTCAGACAATATGCCGTATGGACGGTATATACCGTGTACGGTATAATTACTGACGGTATTGGACGGCACAGGTAATTATACCGTAAATGGCAAAATACCGTTTATACGGTGTAGTGCGAATAGACACTTCCAAAATTCTTTGCTATTTGAATTTCGCGCGCTTCGTGGACCATCTCAAAATGGCGGAATGGCGCTTCAATCGCTCTCATGTTTTGTTGGTTGAGTTCGATATGAACAAATTGTGTTATTAAAAACAATTGTCTGCATTGTCGTCAATTTGATGAGCAATAAAATTATTCTGTACTTAACCTATATGTTTGTTTAATTATGATATGCACCCAGCAGTAAAATTCGCTGACATGACTGGTGATAAAATTGACGACAACTCCGACGACAATGATAACAATGAAAAATCCGAAGACAAGCTCGACTGTTGTAATTATTCAGCTCCAGATGAGGGGTTAATGGACACAATTGAATACGTGCCATGTCCGGAATTTCAATTTTTGGCAAGTAAACCCAATGAATTTCTCAATTTTCCATCTATAATCATATTGTATTACTCCATTTTGCTGGAACAGTTCAATGTCAACATCTTTTTGCCCTCAATCTAGGCCCTGACATGCTACATTTGCAATGGATTTTATGGTCCATGTTTTGAAGAGCCTGTGTGTGCTACATGCCACGCTTTTCTGTTCCCAGACGACGTAAAACCCGTGCCAATAAACAGTGAGGTAAGTATACATGGCTACATACTTCCTAGATGATAATTGATGAACAATTCAACTGAAATCATCATATCTTCATCAGGAAACTGACGATGAAGACTCGGGGAACGACGAGCCAAACGAGTTCTACTACAATGCCGAGAGAAGTATCAATCAGTCTCAAAGACAACGTCCATCCATCCAACAGGGCAATGCAGACGATCCAGAGCCATTGGTTGCCTTCGAACAGCACCAACAGCAGCTTCCACAAGACATGAGAACCCCCAGCAATGAGGGTGAATCATCGAAAGCAGAAAAGTCACCCACAGACGATGATAACTCTCCCAATAATAAACAATTTCGTCGATGTCCCTGGAAGTGTACTGGATACTGTAAGGGCACTGGTGAGCCCTCGAGGCCACAGAATTTAGACGAGAGAATAAAAATCTTGTCAACCTACAAGCACAATGATCATGAACCTGTTAATGAATCAGGTCTCGTTGAAAGATTGCCACCAGAGGTTCTCCTAGCAGTCTTTTCTTATCTAGACGACTTGAGTCTCTGGTCAGCAGCGAATGTTTGCAGAAGATGGCACGGTTTGCTTTTGACCCATGTGCCTAAACAGCAGTGGCAGCAACACGTGACACTTCGTTGGCCTCTGTACAAGCCAATTGGCCTCGTGGACAATTGGTACAAAGTCTACGATCGTTTGGCATCCTCAACGTCCTGCAGAATATGTCTGAGTCAGATATACCTTCGATCGAAGTCAACAAGAGTTGAGGAGAATTCCTGGCGACGAAATCGGCTGAAAATGGAGTTAAAGGGCTTGAAGATCGATCCACCTGAGGGCATTGAAGCCACACCTTTGGATGCAATGTGTTGTCACTGGCAAGCAACGATAACTGGACCCATAGGCAGTCCCTATGAAGGTGGATTGTTCTATCTGTACCTTCAGGTGCCGTATAGGTAAGCAAAGACGTTCGAAAACCAATTGTGTATCATTCTTTCATCGAATTAATTGACTTAATGCTTCAGTTATCCAATGTGTCCGCCTGTGGTTCGATTCCTGACGAAAATACTACATCCAAACGTGTCGAGACACGGGGACGTGGGCATAGACTCGATCCACCACAACTGGTCATTGGCTCTAACGATATCCAAGGTCCTAATAAGCGTCCAGAGTCTGCTCACGGATCCCTATTGCCAGGTGTGCATGGAACCTGAGCTCGGTGAGATGTATACAAATGATCGCGAGCGATTCGAGGAAGTCGCGAGAGCCTGGACGTGGAGATATGCAATGCACGATGTGGTAACACCTTATTAATTTATATCTCGGATTGAGTAATAATCCAAAGGAATTTATTTAGCCACTTGCCTTTCTTTTTTGGCATAATACCCACATGCAAGAAAGCTAGGTGAAAATTCTGTAAAGATCAATTGCTTTGATCTTTAATCTAGTGATGTGTCAATTATTAATTAGATTATCATCATTGTACATTGATGGACATTATACAATTTATTTGAAAATAAAAACATCAAAATAGTAAAGAGATATTCGTGACTATGGAATTAATGAGTAATGCTGAGACCATAGGCACGAAACAGAAGGGAAACAGCAATAATTCGTTTACTATTTCTGCATCGAATGTCTCTCATTCTCATTTGAGAGCTGCCTGGGGGGTCGAGCGTCGTCATTTACCACGGTCTTCCGGTTTCCCGGTGGCCGTAGTCAACTTTCGAAATGACACAGTCATTGCTCTTACGACCACCGACGCATTATCCAGCTCATTTTCCCCTGCTCACTAGAGCACAAAAATATATTGCTATATCATAACTGGATCTTGATGCACGGGTGCACAATCTCTTTAATCCACAGGTGTAGTTGCACCTGGACATGCATCTGGATGAGAAGAAGGAGTTATATATGACTTGAGAGCCGGCGATGGTGAGGAACACGATGGAGTTGGTTGGTTGGAAGAGTAAACAACTGGAGAAAATCATGGGAGCCAGAGAGAGAGAGCATTCATTGATCATCAAATCGAGATTAACGGAGAGTTGAGACCCTTGCCGCTTGGCTTTACCCGTCGGCAAGGGGCCCCGTAATTACGCCTTGCCGTCATCCGCTGTACTTTTCTGCCGAACCGCTTATTTATGGACTATAAAACGTTTCGACGTGAGCTCTGCTGCCGCGTCATTATTGCCAATTGTTCAGCAGCGGAGAGCGCGCTTTGGAGAACCCTTTTTTTATATTCTTTATTTCTCTTTTCATATATATGTATGTATGTATGTATGTATACCTATCTATATACACTTTTTATTCTCTCGTCAATCGATCGTTTTGATTTTAGAGAAAGTTCTGGACTTCACAATGATGGCTCAAAAGAATCAACAGAGCTGAGTTCATTCTTGGATCCATCCAGCGACCTTGAATGCGAAAGGAAGAACAGGAAATGACGTTAATGACCGCACGTGGCTCTGGGCAATTAGCGGAAAAGTCAGAGATTCAGAGCAACCATCACCAAGCGTCGGCTCCAAGTGGACGATTTAACTCTCTTCACCAGGAGGAGGAGGACGACGTATAGAGCTAGAGAGCCTCGAAGGCAAGGTGGGTGGTCCTCGGCACGGAGCCTGCGGGTCCACTCCCTTTCCTCATCTCTTCCACTGCCCAGTCTGTCTTCGTCTTCCTCCTGTGGCTGCCGGAGGGACACCATATCGCCATCCTCGGCTCCACAACGGTCTCGCTCAGACCCATGAACGTCTCGTCTTCTTTTGCTACGTGTGTGGCCAACACCAAGCTCTCTCTTTCTCCCTCAAGCCCCATGTTCCCCTTCACCCTCCATGCCATCCATCCAGGCCCTTTCGATCTGTCTTTCTCTTGTACACGCTGCTCCGAAAGCCTGCCTCTTGGTCCCTCACCAAGAGACTGCTCTTATAGTGCCCGTGAGGCCCGATACCTTTCCTGCTCGCCGGACAAGCTCTTTGGAGCAGTGAGGGGAAACGAAACTAAAAACGAACTCGCCGCTACTCTTCAGGACACCACGTGGCGAGCCCTTCGATGCCAGAGATAAAGGAGGGAAGACTTGTGGCTTCTTGGCCCATCATTTCTTCACTTTCTCTTTCATATGTGCACCTAGACTTTGGTTCCATTTGGGATTGTATTGACATGGGGTTTCTTCTTGAAGAGGAAACGTTGGATTAATTAGATTGTCGATGTGAGATGATGATAGATGGATATAGGAGGAGACGATTGCATCACGAGCGTCAAAAGTCAGATGCTATTGGTGTTGATGATGATAGTTGGATTAACATACTGAATTATACAAGCATGTGGCAATATTGTGGATTGCCAACAGGCGAGAGGAAGAAAATGAGGGGAAGGAAAGAGAGGAATGGAAGAGAGGAAGAGGCATATAGCGGGCCCGACGTGTGTGGCCGCGAGAAGCACGTTGCATCCGTATAGTTGGTCCACAATAACAGCTGATGCTCAATAGAAGCCTACGGCCTCGTCTCTCGTGCACTGTCTCTCTTTCCTTTTCCTTCAAGTTCACTTCTTCAATCCTCTCTCTGCATACACACCATTTAATGCTGCAGATTATTGTTCTGTGTGAGAAGTTTTATAAATTTCGACAGAATAACGCTCTTGCTCATTTACCCTTGTTTTTTATCTTCAATATACAAATATATCCCTTTATTTACACACATGCACCCTCTAAGTCACACTCTAGACACACTCCACTTACATATAATATAAATTAAGAAATAATTATTGCTATCAATAGACCTCTATGTTACAATCTAATGTACAATGCAGATCACACGATTTCTTCTCTCTTTTTGTTTCTTTTTGTTTCCCGATTATTGTCTTCGAGTTTACTTGATTTAAAAGACGAAAAATAAAACAAATTCTCTCTAATACGGTGTTTTTTTTTTCACCGTCAATCATAGAAATAGTACGATAACATTTGTCTCTCTTCGTAATCTACGACACACCAGTCTTCAGAGTCTCAAATATGACATTGTCTCTCCACAATTATCGTCGTTGGATCGCACCGAATGGTAAGTATTTAGGGTCTTTGGTCATTCACACACGGGAATACTGTTTGTGGATCCTGCTGCTATTGCGATAAATCATCAGTCTGAAAGAGAAGAAAAACGAAGAAATAAATAAACATTATTTTTGAATTCATTGTGAATATAAAATAGTATGGATGTAAATATAGTTTCGGTGATTGCGAGACTCTATTTAGATGTGAGACAAAGACTCGTTGACAAGCTGAGGAATGGCAGCGTCGCATTTATTTTCGTTGTAAGCCTCCAGGACTTGAGAGAAAGATTCTCTTGCTCTCACTCTCAAGTTATATTTTTAAACCCCATGGCCACACACACAAGAAACATTGTGGCTGTCACGAGTCACCGAAAATTTGTACTGCCTACAGACAACATAAATTTTCGGCTCTCTTTCTCATCATCATCACCATCATCATCATCAATAATGAACTACATTTTACCTTGTGACATAAACAACAGGAGAAGTAGGCCAAGAATAAAATTCGTTCTGCTGAGAAACGACACTTTATCCCTGGATCCTGAAACTTCGTTTGTCTCTGCAGGATGCAGCTCATGATACTCATGATGAATCCTGCCGAAGCAAAGGAGATCCATGTTTCGATGAATAGCCTTACAGTCATAATCCTCACGACCATCGCAGATGCACGTGTTCAATTTCTGTGCACTGTCCTGTCGCACGAGAATATCGATGGAGTTACGACAGCTGCAAAGCATCCACAAATTGAATTAGTAACTGAATGAAATACAGAGGAAGAAAAAGAAGATGATCATGATGATAGGTAACAATCAGCATAAATAGCTCACCGATGGTTACACCTTTTCCCAAGGAACATGCTTCTGCAATAGCCATGATAATAATACAGAGCAGTTGAACAGAGAGTGTCAGCCTCACAGATCCAAGTCGCTATTCTGCATGATATTCTTGTCTTATTCATGGCCATCATAACAGACGACCTGCAGATCTCAATTCTCTGCTTGGAGTGCAAGCACATGCGGTCATCTTTGGCACACTCACACTGGAAGGTAAGGAATTGTATATAATTAGATATAAAATAAAGATTTTTCTTTCAATATTACAACTAAAAAAAACCCACATTCATAAGCGCTTTGCCCTCGACAGTGCTGGTAAGAGCAATAAGCGCATGCTGGCATGTTTCAGGACAACTGCTGACTTCTCCTTGAAAGACACCACCACAGCTCGCGAGATACATCTGAAGTGCTCTACCACATCCTGTCCTATAAGCACACTTGAGCCTGGCATCCTCGCAGCGCATCGGAGCAATTGTTGTGTTCGTTCCGTGGACCATCACAACAAACACCAGGACGACGACGAGCGTGCATATCCATTGCGTGCCAGGATACATTCTTCTTCTGCAAACAGAAACCCAACAATAATCATCATTATATTTAAAGATAATCATTGAGACTACATTATTGGTAAGAAACAAAACGAAAAGGCAGAACTGCAGAAACATTTGGCAGGATCATTTGTATTTCTCTGTATCCACGTTGGTCCTTTATGCTAATTGCCTTGGCAAGATAATTAATCTGTTGATTGCCGCAGGAGACAAGCAGATGTAATCTGAAGTGAGGCCCCTCAGGCAACAGGGAAAAGACAGAGAGACGAAAGGGAAAGAGAAAAACGATTGGGGAGATCCAGTTCTTCATGCTTGAAAGACATTCTCGCATTATCTCGTACGCATTACGACCTTGCGATAGTAACGTGAATGCAAACACACATGTGTGGCTCATATATCATGCACATTCGTCGAATAACCATTGATGGGGTCAGTGTTGGAGCGTCAACAAACAATACGACGTAGTCAACATCCTGATTGGTAAGATATCCCCAACGTTTTCAATGATAAAAGCCAAATAAAAGGCTTGTGATTAAATGAATTGATTAAATGTCCTTTCATCAAGCTACGTAGATCGCCTGGACACATCAGAAGATCGTCCTGCGGTCGATCGCGCTCCTCGCTCCAATCGAGCATACCAAGTCAACCAGAAGCACGTGCTTCCAAATCGTTGCAGACCGCAGGGCTCATTGGATTCAATCATCAGGCGTCGCGTTGATACTCGATCTCGCCAGATGAATCTCAAGAATTATTATGAAGAGGGTCGGGGAAGAGACAGAGAGATAATACAAAAAAGAAGGAAACAGAGAAGAGACAGGGAGGAAGGAAGGATGAGGAGAGCACAAGGCCCAGCCATCTGTCCCTCGTTGCCACGTCTGTGATGGTGGGTGAGTTTGGGCTTGGATACTGGCCTGGGCTCTTGTGAACGTTTTCCAACGTCGCCCCCAAGACAGAGAGGTTCAACTGCCACATCTACTACTATATATAAATATATATATACCAACTATATACATAGGAACGGAGCTAAGCTGACTAAAAGGGACTGAAGGAGTGGCCCAAAGAGAGCGGCAGCAGCCAAGCGGCTGCTCTTGGTTTTACCCAGTAGCCCAGACCGGCTGTTCTCCAATTACATTGTTATCTTCCCGCGACTTCTCCTTTTTCTTTGCAAATAATTGTCTATCATCAGCTGAGGCTCCCAAGCCCAATCAAAGTCCTAAATGATTATTACATTATCATCTTCAAGGAGACAGAGAGAGAGAGATTCTCCTGAATATTAAGCTTCCTTTTTATTTTAATTTGAATGAATTGACTTTGTTTGTTTAAAACGCCGTCACTCATGATGCTTCTTCCTCTATCTTTCCTCGTTCTTCTTCTACTTAGTTTGCCAGAGGGTTTAGCGCCGTGTGTAAATATTGGTCCTGCGTGTAAGCAAGAAGCTGAGAGGAATTATCTACTCTCGTCGTGTTTGAAGCACGAGTGGCTTGTTCATGATTGGATAGCAAACAAATCGTTTTCATGCCGTCTCCAACCGCTTGTCTGATCCTCTTGTTTGGCTTTCCAGTTTCGTGATGACCACTTTTGCTTGGGATGGCGTGCGAGCACGCGTCTCCATCGCCTGGCTCCAAGCCAGACCAGTCAACGTACACACTCTTCAGCCCTTGGATGATATGTGTGCTCGTTGCCCTTCATAATAATCTTAATAATTAATCAATGCCTTCAGGAATGGGATCGAAGCATTTGCCAGGGCTTAAATGTGCAGTAAGCTTGGAAGAAGAGACAGAGCACAAGGCGTCTTTCTTCGGTTGAACGCGCGTGGCCTCCCTGCATGAAGACGAAGGGACGAAGAAGAAAGAGAGAAGCTGAGTCGGAGCAGGTGGCACACCGTCCAGGGTATGTCGTTGCTCTCTTCTAGCTTCTCATCCTCCAGCCCATCCAGATTACAAATCTTCTCCTTGTGCCCTTTTGCTCTCAGACCATTGATCATCAGCCTCTCTTCTTGTGTTTATTTATTTATTTGTTTTCTTTATTTACTATTATTCCAGAAATGGAAGGAGGCAAAGGATTTAAAGACCATTGTCTAGATCATTGAGAGAATGGATTCGACGGTTCCAATTGATCCTATCGAGTCATGGGCCACAGCTTCCGGGTGTGGAATAAGCGAGAGATGTCGACGAGAACGTGATCAGTTAAAATGCAACACTACAGCCGCATACCAGTCACGATTCGACTTTTATAATATTTTTCTTTTGCTTCAAGTCAACATTCAACGGCGACCAAATGTGTGTAAGTGGGATGGATTTCCTTCTGTAGAATGGATCATTGAAGGCTCAGGAAAGACAACGAAGCCTTTGAGAATATGTCTACAAGAAGGTTCGTCACGTCAAGAAGAAGAAGGTTCCAACATCTTGTCCTGTTTCGTGTGCCACGAGTTCATTAGCACAGACATAAATCCATGCTGTCCTTTGCGCTAACAAGCATGCTGCTGCTACTGTCGAGAGCTGATCCTTCAGGTATACAGTCTTGATAGTCTTTCGTCTCTGTCGCTTCAGGATGATGCTTCGCAATGTCTCAGAGGAAAAATCAGTAGTGAAGCAGTAAAAGAAGATAAGTCAAGATAACTTTTTCATGAAAATCTTTGACAAAATTCATTATATCTCGATAAATATGTGAGATACGACAAAAATGCAAAGGACCTTTTTTGTAGAGAATTCAATTCCCTACAAAAAAGATTCAATACAATTTTTTCGTATCTCTCAAAGTTTTCGAGATATCTGTAAAAATAAAAGTGTCGAAAATTTTTCATAATTTTTCAGTTATCTTCTTTTATCGCTTCACTACTGAAATATCCTACAGAATACGAGGACACTTGAGAAAACAGTCACGTTCATCACCATGGAAGGAAGAATGGAAAGGCCACGAGTCCTGATGTCAATTGGTGTGAAACAAATTGGGAAATGAAATACGATCGATTCTCTATTAGAATCATAATTTAGTGAACTGGATGAAAAATTAAAAAGAGAAGAGACAGAGTCGTGTGTCATCGAAGTATCCAGTATCTTTGTTATGAAACACGATAGATCCTCAGTAAATACAAGAGAATATCGCCATCAATGATTTCTCATCAATCCACAGTTCATCCATCGATGTCAATCGCTCTTCTCATTGAATCATTTGCAAACTGTTTTGTTGAACGACTACAGAAAGACTCTCTCTCTCTTTCAGCTTCATAAACGACTAACGTCAATAAATTATGTTGAGATGAAGGGTTGTTGATCGATGCCCAGACAGAATAGCCAGAGGCGAATGACATTGACTGATCGATGGCGATTAAGCAACACGATATCGAAAGCCAATCATAAAGGCTCCAATAACGAGCTCCATTATTATCCTTTTTAAAAGGTAATACTTTCAAATAGATCTCTATATACCTAGGTATACAATAATCCTTACCACTTATCGTTTCCTCAACAATCTTCAATACCACATGATTCACACGGCAAACTTCCCGCCGAACGTTCAATTCAAAACCTCTAGAGATCAATAATCAATCGTTCATCAACGAAAACGAAGCAAAAAGGTAATGCTCTCTGTTCTAAAGCTGTTATTGCGATGGAAGAAATGTATTTTAAACCATTGTGTCTTTAATTTTTATAGTTAAGAAGAGATGTTCACCAATGATCTTTGGAGAGACCATCCAGAGAGATCAACTGGAGAATGAAGCAACACAACGTACGCTCGGTCTCACAGCCTCCGAGGAACTAGATTGAGTTGTGACGGCTCCGAAGCCGAAGGCTTCGTACTCTGATCTCCCCACTACGACGACCTACAGGGGTCCAGGGCAGCCCAACCTGCGGCCCGAGCCTGATTGAGATACCAGCCTGGGCCCAACACTACCTTATCCCCTCTTCTTGGGGCCCCGCTGAGCTCGCGGTATGGGACTACGCGTTCCTCATGCCCCGATCGTTGCTGGGCCCTCCTTGAGCCTTCAGCTGAGGCCCCTCTGCCCCCTCTTTCACGCTATGGGGCCCATTTCAGTCCCGTGGCTCTCAATCCTGCGCTCTTTCATCATATAAACAAACATGCATTGATGTATCTTCATTTTTTGATGATTCTTGTTGGATTAGTTGGATTTCTTCTTTATTAAGCATTGCGTGGGACCGTGAATGGGGTTGATTTTGAGTATGGATGGGATATATGTTGCTGAAGAATGAAATTGAAGAGAGATTGGTGGTGGTGGTGGTTGAAGGAAGAAGCTGATGAGGTTGTGTACCATCTCTTTTTGAAAGGGTGGTATAGGGCCTTCGACAGGACAATGGTCCCAATGCGGGCCCAGCGAGACAAACACATCTTAGGTAAACCTTAGGTAAGAGAGAATGAGAAGAGAGGAAAGAAGAAAAAAAGGAAACGTTGAGAAGGTGTCTGCGAGGAGAGAAGCAGCCTGAATAAACGAAGGCACGCGTGTGCGGGTTACAAGTCTGAAAATTAAATTAAACAAACTTCATTCGTTCCGTTTGTCGTTTTTTAGTTGTGTTATGGATCATGATGAATACTATACGATTAATTTAGGACTTCTATTCTATTTACATGAGTAAATAGTGTCCCAGACTATTTGATTTTTTGGAATTAATTGTGTTGGCGGTATATAGAAGGAGTGATAAGTCGATTTCAATGAAATTTGTTCATAAGATTTAGAATATCTTGGAAACTATGAGAAATAGAGCGAAATTCTGTAGAACCTTTTTTATAGAGAATTTAATTTCCTACAAAAAAGGTCCTATGCAATTTTATCGTATCTCACGTAGTT
>JABSMT010052178.1:0-12729 GCA_018902335.1 Eumacrocentrus americanus
TATAGACGATTGTTATATATATAAATGTAATTATTTTGTTTGTAGCTTTGTTACAGAGAAACAATTCTATTTCAACCAACGTTTTATATTATACTGTCGTTTGTGGCATGGGGCTTTGCTGTTTATTTCTTCATCAACAAGTCAATCTCGTGGGCAGCAACACCCGCACAATCGCGACACTTCAACATGCCATGTAAGTTATTGAATTTCTTTGATTTCCACGATATTTGGCATTTTCTATCGGCTCTTGCAATGTTCTTCTCATTTATGGTGCTATTGACACTCGACGACGATCTTGAAGACATTCATCGAAGTCAAATACCTGTGTTTTAAATTGAAAGCATAAAAAAACTAAAGAAATTGTTTGTTATATAATAAGGTTGTAATGTCAGAGATTTTCTAAATATATTGACAATATTTTTCCATGGCAGTGTACAATTATTATTTAATGCAAACTAAATTTTTGTACAATGATGAGCAATCCCATTTATTCTAATAATCATACAGCACCGATCCACATTCATAGCTGCAATAACATAATTGTAATGCAAAAATCGTATTTCTTTTTTTCCATCTAAAAATAAATATGTATAATCTCTTCATCTTCCAGAATTACGAAAAGCTGTGCAACAATCATTTACGTACATCCACACTATAATTCATAATTGCAATTATTCAACTAATCCATCTCACTGTTAAATTCTAAAGATGACCATATACACGTGCATAATTATATTAAAACCTTTAAAGATTCGAGAACATTGAACAAAATAAAGATATCATTTGCTAGAATTCGATAGGATTGTTAAAAAAAAAAAAAATGAACAAAAGTTCGCGAAATTCCTATGAGATTGAATAAACGACGTTCACTGTACAAAGAAATCATTTCTAAAGATGGTCTATCAAATATGGCTTCACAATGGCAGATGGAATTGAGTTGAGATTACAAAATTGCCAAATGTGATAGACTGATAATCACGTCAGATTTGTCAGTTTGACAAAACATTAATTTGTAGTCTTCATTCATTTGTGTTTATTTGTGTAGGTACCCGTATGTGAGTGATGAATTATCGCAGACAATTATGAAGAGGCACTCGAGTCATTATTGTGTTCCTGAACTGTCGAAGACTCCAATTGTGCCAAGGTGCGTTGGAGTTCAGCACGTTCAGTGGGACTGAGGCTGTGAGCAATCTCAAGAACTGCGTCTAGACGAACGTCAGAATACTTTTCAAGCGACTGTTTCACATGAGTTATAACTGCGTCGCGTCTCACGCAATTTATATTACGCATAACGACGCTATTCTCGTTGTTCCTTTGACTCTGCAACCAGTTCACTGCGTTCTCGTCTTCATTCCAGAGATACGACTCAGTTGTTCCCTTGTCCTCCATGAACCAGCGGCTCAACATTGAATCGACTTGTCTCACGTCTAAATCAGGTTGTGTCGACAAAATTTCATTGCGTATCTCTTCCTCCAGGAGTCGACGACGCAAACGCCAGTAAAGGAAACGTCTTGCCTTATGCCACGGCACAATATCGTTGATTGTGTTCTTTTCCAACATTCTCTCTGGTGTATCGTGAAGATCTGAGAAGTGGACGGCTGCTTGACGATACATTGGCTCCAGTGTGTGCTCTCGTGTACGAATTTCAGCCTCAACCTTTGCTCGCTCCTCTGCTGACAATGGAGTCAATAGTTTCTCCTGAAATTTAGAAGATGCATTATTACAATAATTTTCATTGATAACTTTTGTCTCAGTAATTATTTTTTTTTGTGAATGCTTACCACTAGACTTTGAACACCAGGATCTATCCTGTGAATAGTCTTCAAAATATCCTTTGTCCTGAATTTAATTTCTACAATGCCCTCAGGTTCCAGAACTCCTCCTCTACTAGTGTTGTCTGCAAACATTTCCATGTACCTTGGATTGATTGTGGGATCAACAACAGCCCAAGCTCCTCCTCGCAACTCTCCATTTGGTGGAATGTAAATGAATACTGGCCGTTTATACTCCCTCAAACCGTCCACAATGTATGCACCAAATTTCATAATTTGCTCGTACATATCTGCAAACAAATAACAATTTAATTAATACAAAAAAATCTTCTCATTTCATACGAAAAAATAAAAAATAACACTAGCAATGCTTACCTTTCATGCCACCAGAGAATCCTCTCCAGTTAGCAAAGATGAATAGTGGGATTTCCTCTTTATTAAAGTCCTTAATTGCCTGTGCAGTCTTATACGCACTGTCTGGATACCAGACCTGACCAGCTTGGGACACAGTCTTCGCCTCAGAGTCTAAGTTAGCTGGATCAGCAGGCAGATGAATCTCCACCGTTCTGGTCTCAACCGCAACGACTCCACAAGGAATGCCACCGAGTCGAGCACGACCGGTTACGACAGTTTGAGCCCAAGGTCTCATGATTTCTTCCCAAGATCCACGATCAAAGAATCCAGACTCCCAGACAGCGGGATCACTCGTGGCTCTGCCTTCAAGCATCCATCTGGGATCGTAAGGGCTCTTTGTCGGAACATATCCAATGTCTCTGTCCACTGGATCAACAGGTGGAATAATCGGTAAAGGAGCTCCTTTACATTTCGGTACTAAACTAATCCATCTGAGAACCGTAGCAATACCATCGAGGTCCCTAGGTTCTGTCACGTGGGATATACCATTGTGATGCATAATCTGAATTCCACCGAGCTGATTATTACTGGCGTAAACCTCACGACCAAGGACTGCGTTGAGTGCTCTGTAGCCAGTGAGAATAATGTGCGAATTTTCAATCTGAATAACACGTTGCCCGAGACGTACCAAGTAAGATCCAATACCAATGGCGCGACAACTTGCCACAGATATCGTGACAATTTCATCATAAGCCCTGGACGTTTCCCCGGCAATCATGCCGGCGTACTTGAGATTCTCAACTCCAAGACCGTCATCCTTTCCAATAATATCAGTGATCTTGTAACGAGCCTCATTGGCGTCTTCAATTAACGACGCCTTGACAGAATTGAGCGCTGCTAAACGAGCATAGTCATCAGGGGTCAGATAAATATACTTGAAACCTTTCTCCGGTGCTGCATCATCCTCCCAAGCGATCCTGAAGACTGCTTTCACCTCTTCAGCGAGTCCAATACGTGCTCCAGCATTCGCTGAGAAATAGACACGTGGTACTCCTAGCTGTCGAGCTCGTTCGGACGCTCGATAGAACACGAGGTCCTCTTTGGGGCCGAAGGAACCAATCAAGTATGTGATATCGTTGGCAATGAGAATGATATCTCGTCCTGAAGGATATTCGGGTGTGTAGAGAGTCAACCTCCACGCAATCATGCCTACGTTATTGTCTCCAGGTAGTCGTATTTGCTCGACAAGGTTCTCGCCATCTAGAACCAATTCCTTGCACTCCATGACAGGATTCGGCATGGCTGGGTTTTCCATGTTTGGACGTTCTTCAATGTACTTCGTCCAAGCTTTCTCCACCTCCTGACGGAACATATCAGGCAGATCATACACGTACGTCGTCCCTGCACTCTGGGCCTGGAATCTTTTTGCTTGGAGATAGTCCTTGGTCACGTAGGGCGTGGAAACAAGATGCCCATGCATACGTCCAGGTACTCGGTTTCCATATGACTCGAAACGAATCATTCCTGTCTTGGGATCCGTTGCCTCTGTGTACAGATGAAGATCGATGCTGTAACCACTGTCGTTAGCGATACAAAGACGTGCTGTTGTCGTGGGTTTCCCTGGTGCTGAACGAATAGTCATTTTTATCTCTGCCTGACGAACTCGTAGCTTCCACAGTCGTGGACCATATCGAAGCACCATGCTTGTAACACTTTCCTCGATTCTTGCGGGATCCATGATAACGGTGGGCACGAAATTGAGGAAAATATGATTACAGTCGGTGCGCTTGGCAAGGGGATGTGAGAAGGCGACTTCGAGCTCATCCATGGCTTCCAGTAGAACACGTTCGCCTTCGTTGTGGAGATAGTCGAAGCTCGCTTCCTTCGTAATCAGATCTGAGTGACGAATTATTGAGCGAATGAAGAATCGGTAATCTGTCACCTGCTGACCCTTGGCGACCTTTGCTTTGCCTAGGTAGAGATGCATCTTTTGATTTGACGTCGGTAGAGCTTCAAGATCGTACGTTCGCATTCGATTGAGTTCCAATTGGAAGGCACAGCCAGGCTCTAAGTGTCGGTAAATTCTGTCCTCGACGAATCCGTCCCTGTTTCGGAATGTGAAGAATTTGGGGAACTGACGTTTCTGCAGAGCAGCAAACGTGACTCTTCTGATACCACGTGAAACTAATTCTTCTTTGTTTGCAGCACACCAATCGCCAAAGAGTCTAGCCATTGTTGCATCATCCTGATTACCATTGTCCTGAACAGTTATGCTGAGAATATGCACTGGTTCGGCCGGCTTTTCTCCAATTTCAATGGGCCCTGCAGCCTCTGCAATACTCAATGACACATTGATAGATGTGCTGTGACGAGATTCACTTCCTGCAGCCTCCACTGCCTCGAGGACCTTTGCAGACACGGAATTCGGCGAGGAAAGGTCTTCTAGAAGGTCTAGGACTTCGTCAGCATACTGACTGAATTGTTCTAAATTCTGGAAGGCAGCCACTGCACCAGTTCGATGATTAACCAAAGCCTGATTTTGTCTATTTGGATGATTGCTTGGCAAAAGGAATTGGAAATACACTAGAGGAATTTCCCCAGAGAGTTCAAGGTGCTGGAGACACGTAAACTCGTAACTGATGTAGGCTCTTCGTACATAAACTTCTAGGGCTGCATTACACACTGTTCGATTTGTGTGATAGAAGAAGTCATGGAGAATATCGAAGATTGACGTTTCAGATAGTATGAGCTTCTGAAGATTCTCCGGGTGGAAATCGTGGCCGTACATGTCAACTGCTGACAGGAAAATGGATTCCATTTGATTGTGTCGAAGCTCGTAAGCTGGTTGGTGAGCAGCAATGAGGACTTGACGAGCACGTAGAGCAACTCTGCTGTGTTCAGAACGATTCAAACTCGTTAATTCTGTCAGTGTGCTCGCGAGCTCATCAGTGAGACCAGGCTCATTGGCCCATAAATGATCGATCAGCATTGTTACCAGTACATTCTTTTTCGTAACTTGATTGTGGCTGAATATAGTGTTTGTTACCATAGCCATGTCGTCTTTGTACTGTTGAATGAGTGCAGAAACACATTTGTCGTAGTGACCTTGTTGGAATTGACCCTCAACCGTGTAATATTGTCGGAGCAATTCGTGCACAGCGGTCTTCATACGACCACGTATTCCATTCCTGTATCGTTGAACCAACTGCACAATTGCCTGAGTCGTCAGGAAAAATACATCTCTGTCTGACCTCTTGGGCAAAGTTGCAGCATGACTGTCAATCACTGCAGCAATTTGTTGACTTGGAAATTGCGCAAGAACCGATGTAATATTTCTTTCATAAAGTGTCATCAATTTTCGTATTTTCTTTTCTACAGACACTGGAATTCTTCCAGAGATTGTTGAGATAACTTCTTGTAGCTCAAGTAGAGGCAAACTAGGGTCCCGCAGAGAGCCCATAAACTTCTCGATGAGTTCACGCAGTCGAGGGAGATGATAAGGATCAGGCAGACAATAGCCAGCTAGAGTGTTTTCTAAAGCAGTTCGATATTTCAAATGAAGGAGATTCAATTTCTCAGGAATAGCGGGAGTACTCGGAGCAGGGAATTGACCAGTGTACTCTTGAGCCTTCGTCACGAGAGATGGATCATCCAGCTCCAGGTGAGCGATGAGTGTCCCAGCTTCTAGCACAGCTCCAGGTCGTTTCACGTAGAAGACACTGCCTGCTTCGCCTGCTGTCACCGTCATCACCATCTTCATGACCTCGATCTCAGCGTAGGCCTGTCCTGCATCCACGTGACCGCCATCGTCGACAAGGAAACTAACAAGCTTGCCAGCAGAAGGCGATCTTAACAGCGAAGGATCGTTATCCTTCTCGAAGATGCACGTCTGGTTGCCTATGACAATTCGATAGCGATCAACTTCTTCACGCATGTAGGTCGTAAAACTTGCGCCGTCCAGTGAGAGCAACATGCCACCATCTGACAGTCGATGAATCTCTACTTCTTTGTAGGAGCCATTCATCACGACGAAATAACTATTTGGGCCACTCTTAGCTGCCTGGATCTTGTACTTCCAGCCGTCATTGATGAGTTCAACGTCCACGACGTTATTCAGATCATTACTCGCCTGTACCTGGCCTTTGTCAAGAGCCGTTTGGAATCCAGTAAAAGCTGCAGTTATCGTGCGATCAGCTATATGAAGAGCGCCACAAGTTACTGCCAGCAAAACGTCTGGCTTATCACTTCGTACACGTTCAGCAATTAAAGCATCCAGCCATGCTGTGTCGATGTTGTTAGTCTGGAAGTTTTCAGTCTCGAGCAATGTTATTAAATATTCAACAGTCGTTCGGAAATCACCTCGAATACTCAACTCCTTCAGGGCAATTACAAGATTTTCACGTGCCTGATGACGATCTTCTCCCCAAGAAAAGCAATGGCCAAACTGTGAGTCAGCAAATTCATGGAGACCACCTGAAGGACCAACGGAGAAATATCCCCAGACATTCTTCGATGACCTGAAATTCAACTCCTGAACAGTGCCGGAACTTGGTTTGAATCCCTCGTCTGGATTTTCGCTGGTAATTCGTGCAGCAATAACATGGCCCCATGGTTGAGGCTTGTGTCGCGGCTGATCGAAGTCTATTGGACTGTCGCCCCAAGGACTCTCACCGTACAGCAATCGAATGTCTTTTATATGATGCAGAGACAGGCCCATGGCTATTTGCAGCTGCGCAGCAGGCAAATTCACGTCAGACACCATCTCTGTGCATGGATGCTCTACTTGTAGACGAGGATTCAACTCGAGGAAATAATACCGCCCTGAAGTGTCGTAGAGATACTCTACAGTACCTGCACTAACGTAGCCGACCATCTTGGCAAGTCTCACAGCAGCTTTCTCCATCTCCTCGAAGACCTCTGGCTTCGCAATCACTGCAGGGGCTTCTTCAATAATTTTCTGGTGTCTTCTCTGGATCGAGCAGTCACGACCGAACAGAGAGATTGCATTGCCATAGTTGTCAGCAAGCAATTGGACCTCCAAGTGGCGTGCACACTTAGCAAGCTTCATAATAAAGATTGGAGAACCAGGAACCTCTGTTTGGACTTGTCTGAAAAGTGTTGGCAACTCTTCAGCATTCTCGACTTTACGAATGCCCTTTCCTCCACCACCTTCGCTGGCTTTCACCATCACAGGAAAACCAATTTTCTTCGAAGCTGCTAAACATTCTTCAACTGTGGAAACACAGCCTTTCTTGAAGAGTTCTGAAGATATTTTAATCTTCTTTCCACTATATTGAGCCTTCAATTCAGCTCCAGACCATGGTAGTGTGGGAACGTCCGCAGTTTGAGCAACAATACTTGACGCAATCTTGTCGCCCAAAGCCCACATGGCTCTCTCAGATGGCCCAATGAATGCGATATCTTTTTTGTGGAGTAATTCAGGCAGTTTGGGGTTCTCAGAAGCATGACCCCATCCAGCCCAAACAGCCTGAACCTGGGTACGCAAGGCAATATCAACGATGAGCTCGACATTGGCATAATTGTTGTTATTCGAACCACCAGGCACGGGTACATATTGATCTGCCATCTTGATGTACTCGGCGTTGGCTTTGAGGTCCTCTGGGGTCACCATCACGACGAATCGTATGGCACGCTCGTTTTTGAACATCTCGTAAGACCATCTTCGTATTGAACGCATGCATTTTACTGCGGCTATTCCATTGTTTGCAATGAGAACCTAAAAGAAATTTTAAGACAACCATGAATGTGAGTCTTTAAAAGGAGAAGCAAATAAGAATGTAGCTGGATTGCGTCACTATGTCGATAATCATGGTACAAGGATCAAGGTATAAGTTTAGCAATAATAAGGAGACTATATGTATATAGGTGCTGTGTAAATACTTCGGGTTTTTTCACGTAAATTATAAAAGACTCTCATGAATATTAAATGTTTATTTCAAAAAATTAAATAACGTTAGAAGCATGATGGACATTTATGGCTTTTGTTATTTATGTTACTCACCTTGTTAATGACCTTGGTACCATTAAAGCGATGGACAAATTCCTCAGGCGTTGCAACCGTAAAGTCTTTCTCCTGCAAGCGATTCGGCGTCTGAATCATCACCGTGCCCTGCGACATGCTGGGCCTGTAATAGACAAAAAAAACACACTATTAATTATTTGATTAACACAGGAATATTATTTATGCTTAATTATTCTTGTCAAAGCATTCTAAAGCTAGAAATTATGTTATTTAAGTGAGAATCTCTATCTTGGAAACAGAATGAATGATCGTAACAGAGAAAGTGAGTCGTATAACTCAAACCATTCACACATACGATATTTGAGCTACTCTCTGCACTCTCTTGGCAGTATTAAACGTGTTTGTATTTCTTTATGACAACAAAAAAAACCTCTGATTCACCTGCGAATGCAAAACGTTGCATTACATATTCCACTCACAAATTCCAATAGTCGACAGAAATTTTATATATAAATATAAATGCAAAACCGCAGAGCCATTACCCATGTTCCCCATAAATAAACTCTTGTGAACTTAATAATAATAATAAAAATTAACTGCGACGGTTAATTTAATTATTACTGGAGTCCTGAAGTTGCAGGTTGCAGGAGACTTGTAGCTTGTAAACTAACAGAGGAAGTGGATCCTGCGAAGAGAGCTTCTGCGCTCTTTCTAGAGGATCCGACAAGAAGGCTGACAGAGTTCTTTCTGGATGTCCCAGGGAGAAGATTGTCAGAGCTCTTCCAAATGGGATCCTCCTCGTCACTTCGTACCAACACAAATCTCTTCATTCGCTTCATTATCTTGTCCGGGCGACGTTGAAATATCCACCGCAGACAACCACAAATGATGTTCACCACTCTGCGTAGACTCGGAGACCTCACAGGAGAAGTAACTGATTGATTGATCTCCGGTGTTTGTGACTGGTCCACAAGACTTTGGAGAATACTTTTCAGGCTTTTTTAGCTTTGTCCTTGGACTTATTGTCTGCAGAATCATTCATTGAAAGCCAAAGCAGGCTCAAAGTTCGTAAACATCTTTGCAACACACTGCTAACTTAAAGATCTGTGTTTTTCTTCTCGATGATTTCGTGTCATTTTCAGAAACATATGTGTCTCTTTTACACCTTCAAGTTTCTCTTAATACCATGCTGATTGAAGAAACACATTGGAAAGAGGATTAACTACACATTCAAGCCACGAGTTTGTCAATCACTGATCGTCAATTCAACCAGGTGGACTTTCCTGTGGCAAAAGATTCCCCTTCTTCATGTACCACGTCGCATGAGAAAGTTGGAGACCTGTTGCTCAGGTGAGGCGTATTTTTCTTTACATAATTCAGTACTTCATTAACAGTGTCTATGAGTTTTTATATAAGAAAAAAAGCGGTCAAGTTCTGATTTAAAAGTACCTGATGCTGTTCTTGTTTGAAGTCGTTATGAAAAGTGCTTTGATGCTATGTGATTCAGTATTATCGATTAATCCTTGACAAATCAATTATTTTGGGGCAATAAGTCTCAGTGTCGAAAGGTGTTTACATGCATAAAAATGTTTCCTATTTAGTATATCAATTAAAAAAAAATACTGTTATAATCGACAATGAGGTTTGCTTTTCTGAATCAGTCAACGGTCTTCATTATCTTATTACATTGTCGAATTAATAAACAATACTGTTTGACATTATAAAACATATTTCAAGCTCTGTGAATATTGCTATGACTTTCATTATACACCTTCGATGTTGGACTGATGATTATTATTCATCTTTCGAATATACAAATTCAAGAGGCCAGGCACCTTTGCAGGTCAAGGAAGGGGATTCGTTTCCGATCTTGATGATGTCCAATACGTTCTTGCTGGCTTCCCACGTGGTTAGAGTATTTTTTTAAACACTCGAGATCAAAGAGAAAGATTAAAAAACAAAACATCGTTAACAATTCGATTAAGGCCGTATTATTAATAAATGCGAAAGGAATAAAAAAAAAATCGTCAGCTTCACCTGAGCTTTTTGCGGCGCTCGACCAAACCCGGCAGGACCGGGAACTGTTGCATGTTGCCATCATTGTATTCTTCACTTGGAAAACTGTCTCCTGTCTCAAGCTCCAACTCCGCCGTTGAATCATCGCCGACAACGAAGCTCACCGGTGTCTCCGACATCTTCTCGACGATTTTAATCAAACTCTCCGGCTTTTCTTCCACGCTCTCCGAGCTTTGCTGTGGTGGTATGTCCTCGTGATCAGTATTACCTTCAAAATTAATTTAGTTGATCAGAGATATCTTCCTTCCCATGCTTGAAGTTCAGTTATTTTGATTTTATGGCTTGCACAGGAGCTTTTTTGATAGTAAACAAGAGATTTGCAATAATAGAGATAAGAAGCTCATTAGATCCCAAATTCCGTCGAAACGTTTCATGCAGCTTTAGTTAGTTTCCATTTTTTATTCTAAACATTTCTTCAATGATCCCTCCTCATCAATGATTCAAACAATAAACTTCACATGATTTTTTAAGCGATGAATTTCAGTAATGAAGCGGTAAAAGGAGATAACTAAAAAATGATGAAAATTTTTAGATACTTTCATTTTTACAAATATCTCAAAAACCTTGAGGGATAGGATAAAATGTTATTGAACCTTTTTTGTAGGAAATTGAATTCTCTACAAAAAAGGTCATTTGCATTTTTGTTGTATCTCACGTAGTTTTCGGGATATAATCAATTTTGTGAAAGATTTTAATGAAAAACGTTATCGCGACTTATCTCTTTTCACCGCTTCACTACAGGAATTTAACAAAATTGTTTTCGATGATAACACTTAGATAATTTTGGACTGGATAGTCCAAGCTTTGAATCTTCTGAATAGATGAATAGCACTGCGACCAGTTTTAAATTGAAATAAAATGCAAAACAATCAAATTGCAAATGAATACACGAATGATATTCCTGTTTAGTTTACGTCAATCGAAATTGTGATCGCGGAAGTCTCAAGTCCAAGCATGTCTATATATTAATATTCTGGCTAAACTCAACGACTTTCTGCGCTCGAATGACCACCGTTCAACTCTTGTGAAGAAAATAATCCAAAGTTAGCTTAACTACTTTTATAAATTCACAAAAATTCCATTGACAAATATCTTTTTGCTATCTTACAACGAAAAAAAAATGCGTGTCAATTAACAATTCTGCAGTGAAGCAGTAAAAGGAGATAAGTCGAGATAACTATCACATAAAAATGTTTTACTAAATTGATTATATCTCGAAAACTATGGGAAATACGACAAAAATGCAAAGAACCTTTTTTGTAGGAAATTCAATTCCCTACAAAAAAGGTTCTATAAGATTTTCTCGTATCTCTCAAGATTTTTGAGATATTCCTAAAAATGGAAATGTCTAAAATTTCTCATAATTTTTGGAGTTATCTTCTTTCACCACCTCACTACTGAATTTATCTTCACGTGATGTAATAATTTGATAACAAAAATGAATGACTGAATGCAAAGTTCATTCGATTTCATCCCAGCACAGCTTTACTCACCCCGCACACTTGCAATACAGAAATCTCTTGAAAATTTGGCATTGGCACATACACTATAGCATATGAAGAAGAGATAGAGACGACGAACATGCCATGCGAGTCGCTGGCGGACAAATCGGAATGACCAAACGACGACGACAACACCGATCTCGAGACAACAGACGAGAAAGCCTTGAATTAAATTGGCTGGCTCCTTTATATTCTACTCTCTGTTCAGTTATCTCAAGCCTCTCATCATGCTATTTATTATTATCAATCAATTAATTAATTAATATTCAAAAAAGAAAAAAGATGAATCGTTAAAAGCTGCAGGATTTTACGGTTGCAACGCTCTTCTCTCTATATAATGTTGAAAGTTAGCTGGATTAGTTGTGAATGTATACCGATGATTGAGTTGAGAAGTCCCCGAAGCATACCGCCGTTCTCTAGTCCCAATTTTCTTCAGTTTCCCTCACTTAATTTCCACTTGAATTCAACGCCAAGTCTCACTCGTTGCTATTATCCATGATGCGTTGATTCTATTTCCTTTGATGATCAAATCACAACACTGCAAGCAACACGAAAATATTTTTTAGAATCGACTTAACTTGACTGAGGCCAACGAGTGACTACTTAAATCGACGATAAATTGATACGAAATCGCCTGTGGCCAGTCCAAGAATAACCGGAAAATAGTTCAGGGGTCGGGGAAAAAGACTCTTTTGAGATTCAATGCTTACATTACGCGATCGACGTTATCGCATAGGAATATGTAAAAGCGAAATTGACTACATGCTAAAGGATTGACATTGGCTTTGGATACTTCAACTATATACCTATCTCAAGAATTATCAAGATATCTTGTAGATATTATTGTCTTATTTCCATGCATACTTTTTTTTCTGTTCTGACGACTCAATCAAATCTATCAATGAGTCATGTCTTATATAATTGATTTTGAGCTTTTTATCTTAAAACATTGAAATTCCTTAAAGTTGCTTTTCAGTGTTAAGTTCCTCTTGTAATGGGCAACTGCCGGAAATAAGAATATAAATAGATAAATATATATATT